>CM038220.1:187171757-187277964 GCA_021442155.1 Cymbidium sinense
GTTACAATCGTGGTAGTGGCGTAGGGAGAGATCTGGGATATGATGGTGGATCCCGCTACTGAGAGGCTAGGATGGTTCTCGATGGAAACCGAGAAATTGAAGAATAGTTGATCCGACCTACGCTATGAAACTATCTTTAAAGCAGAGACAATTCAAGTTATCTAAGGTTTTTAATTTGCTCTATGCGTGGTAATTTTTTAACTATGTTGTCGCTTGTGTCTTACAAAACTTAGAGTGTTACTTGGTTGATGAAATCGAAAAGAAGAAATATTGAATCCGAATTTGTTCTCTATTAAAAATAAAACCAAAAACCCTTAACCCTAAACTAAAACATGAACAATTTACTTAATCTAAAAAGAACCCTAAACCCTAAATCCTAAACTTTAAACCCTAAACCCTAAACTATAAAACTAACCTTAAACCCTAAACCTTAAACCTAAAACACTAAACCTACAACCCTAAACCATAAACCCTCAAATACCCAAAACCCAAAACCCTAAACTCTAAACACTAGACCCTAAAAGCATAAATCCTAAAACCCTAAACCCTAAACCCTAAACCTTAAACCCTAAACTAAAACCCTAAACCCTAACCCTAAACCCTAAACCCTAAACCCCAAACCCTAAACCTAAACTTAAAGTAACTAAATAAATTTTAAAATAAACCTAAACCCTAAGAATGAGTAGAACCCTGATGGCTAGAACATCACCATCAACTAGGCTCAGTCTTGATCTTGCAGTCGAGGTGAAGGTGGAGGGGGCGGTTATGGTAGTGGTGGTTGGGGATTTGGTGGTGCTAGTGGATATGGAGTTGGTGGTCAGAGTAGTGGTGGTAATGGAGGCAGAAGGAGCAACGGATGTTACAGTCATGGTCGTGGCAGAGGGAGAGATCGGGGATATGTTGGTGGATCCTGCAACTCGAGAGGCCAGAGTAGTTCTGATGGGAACTAAAGAAATTGAAGAATGACCAATATGATCTACTGCTTATGGAATTGTGTCTTTATAGTAGAGACGGTTATAGTTATCTAGGGTTTTTGATTTGCTCTATGCATGCTTTTTTTATCTATGCCATCACTTGTGTCTTAGAGAACTTGTTGTGTTACTTGGTTGACGAAATCAAAAAAAATAAATGTCGAATCTGAATTTGTTCTCTAATAAAAATAAGAAAACCAAAAACCCTAAACCCTGAACTAAAACTTGAACCCTAAACCTAAAACCTAAATCGTAAACCCTATACCCTAAACCCTAAATCATAAACCTTAAAACTAACCCTATACCCTAAACCCTAAACCCTAAACCTACAACCCTAAACCATAAACCCAAAACCCTAAAACCCTAAACTCCTTAAACCTAATCCCTAAAGTCCTAAAACTTAAACTAAACCTAAACTAACCTTTAAACCTTAAACCTACTACCCTAAACTTAAACCCTAAACCTAAAACTCAACTATAAACTTTAAACTTAAACCCTAATCTAAACCTAAACTCCTAAACCTTTAAACTTAAACCTAAACCTAAACTTTAAACTTAAACAACTTAAACTTACTACTTACCTCTAAACTAAACACTAAAACTTAAACCTTTAAACCTAAACACTAAACCTAAATCTAAAACCTTAAACTAAACCTTTAAACCCTAATCCTAACTATAAAACCTAAACTTAAACCCTAAATAACTAAATCTTAAACCTTAAACACCAAAACCTAAACCCTAGAGTTTAAACACTAAACTAACTAAACTTAAACTCTAAATCTTAAACCTTAAACTAACCTTAAACCCTGAAACCTAAACTCTAAATACTAAAATTTAAACTTAAAACCTAAACCTTAAAATCTAAAACTCTAAATCTAACCTAAACTTGTTAACCTTTAATTAACCTTAAACCTGTTAACCTAAACCCCAAAAACCTTAAACTCTAAACCTTGAATCCTAACCCTAAACTCTAAACCCTAAAGCCCAAACTCTAAAACCCTAAACCCTAAATCCTAAACAAACCCTAAACCCTAAACATTAAAAGCCCTAAACCCTAAACCCTAAACCATAAACCCTAAATCCTAAACATTAAACCTTAAACTATAAACCCTAAACCCTAACCCTAAACTCTAAACCATAAAACCATAAATCCTAAAACCCTAAACCTTATACCAAAACCTAAAACCCTAAACCCTAAAAACCTAAAGACCTAAACCTAAACTTAATAAAACCTAAACCTAGATAAAATAAAATAATAAAATAAAATTAAAACCTAAACTAAAACTTAAAACTAAACCTAAAAATAAAATAAAATAAAATAAATAAAAACCTAAACTAAACTAAGAAAATAAATCTAAGAACAAAAAACCTAAATAAAATAAACACTAAATATAAAATAAAAGTAAAATAATCTTAAAATAAAATAAAACTAAAATAAATAAAACCTAACCCAAAAAAAATTAAACCTTAAAATAAAAAAACCCTAAACTAAAAAAAATCTAAACCTAAAATATAAAATATAAATATAAAATAAAACTAAAATAAAATAAATAAAACCTAAACGTAAACCTAAAATAAACTAAACATAAACCCTAAACTAAATAAAATAAACTAAACTTAAAATAAACCTAAACCTAAACTAAAAAAGAAAACCTAAAAATATACCCAAAATGAAAACATAAAACCTAAACATAAAAAAATAAAATAAAAAACTAAACCTAAACCTAAAAATAAATAATAAAATAAAGTAAAATAAAAAAAAAAAACTAAATAACCCTAAACCTACCGGTTTACTTAATTTTTTTTTTAAACTCTAAACATTGAATCATAAACCCTAAACCCTAAATCCTAAATCTTAAACTCTGAACCTTAAACCCTAAACTAACCCTAAACCCTAAAAAACCTTAAAGCCTAAACCCTAAATAAAATAAAAAAATAAAAAAAACCTTAACCCTAAACTTTAGAACTAGCCCTAAATCCTAAACCTACAACCTTAAACCTAAAACCCTAAACCCTAAACCTATAACCCTAAACCTGAAACCCTAAATCCTAAAACCCCAGACCCTAAACCCTAAACCTTAAACCTAAAACTAACCCTAAACCTTAAACCTACTACCTAAACGTACAACACTAAACCCTAAAACCATGTGCCCTAAATCATAAACCCTAAACCCTAAACCTTAAATCCTAACCCTAACCATAAATGCTAAACCCTAAACATTAAACCCTAAACCTTACACCCTAAATTAACCTTAAATCCTAAACCTAAACATAAAAAACCCTAAACCCTAAAGCTTAAACCATAAACTAACCCTAAACCTTAAACCCTAATTCTTAAACCCTAAGCTAGCCTTAAACCTAAAATGCTAAACCCTAAAATCCCTAAACCCTAAAAACCCTAACCCCTAAAGCTCAAATCCTAAGCTAACCCTAAACTAACCCTAAACCCTAAGCTAACCCTAAACCCTAAACCCTAAAGCCCAAACTCTAAAACCCTAAACCCTAAACATTAAAAGCCCTAAACCCTAAACCCTAAACCCTAAACCCTAAAACATAAACCCTAAATCCTAAACATTAAAACTTAAACTATAAACCCTAAACCCTAACCCTAAACTCTAAACCATAAAACCATAAATCCTAAAACCCTAAACCTTATACCCAAAACCTAAAACCCTAAACCCTAAAAACTTAAAAACCTAAACTTAAACTTAATAAAACCTAAACCTAGATAAAATAAAATAATAAAATAAAATTAAAACCTAAACTAAAACTTAAAACTAAACCTAAAAATAAAATAAGATAAAATAAATAAAAACCTAAACTAAACTAAGAAAATAAATCTAAGAACAAAAAACCTAAATAAAATAAACACTAAATGTAAAATAAAAATAAAATAAACCTAAAATAAAATAAAACTAAAACAAAATAAAAACCTAACCCTAAAAAATTAAACCTTAAAATAAAAAAACCCTAAACTAAAAAAAACCTAAACCTAAAATATAAAATATAAAATATAAAATAAAACTAAAATAAAATAAATAAAACCTAAATGTAAACCTAAAATAAACTAAACCTAAACCCTAAACTAAATAAAATAAACTAAACTTAAAATTAACCTAAACCTAAACTAAAAAAGAAAACCTAAAAATATACCCAAAATGAAAACCTAAAACCTAAACAGAAAAAAATAAAATAAAAACCTAAACCTAAACCTAAAAATAAATACTAAAATAAAGTAAAATAAATAAAAAAACAAAAAAAACTAAATAACTTAAACTACCTACATTTTTTTTTAAAACTCTAAACATTGAATCATAAACCCTAAACCCTAAATCCTAAATCCTAAACTCTGAACCTTAAACCCTAAACTAACCCTAAACACTAAACTCTAAACCCTAAACCCTAAAAAACCTTAAACCCTAAAAAACCTTAAACCCTAAACCCTAAATAAAATAAAAAAATAAAAAAAAAACCTTAACCCTAAACTTTAGAACTAGCCCTAAATCCTAAACCTACAACCTTAAACCTAAAACCTAAACTCCTAAACATACAACCCTAAACTTAAAACTTAAACCCTAAAACCCTGCACTTAAACCTAAACCTTAAATCTAAACTAACCTAAACTCCTAAACCTACTACCTAAACGCATAAACTAAACCTAAAACTTGAGCTAAATCATAAACCCTAAACTTAAACCTTAAATCTCTAACTATATAAATGAAAACTATAAACTCCTAAACTTAAACTATAAACCTTAAACCCTAAATTAACCTAATCCCTAAACCCTAAACATGAAAACTAAACTAAACCATAAACTAACCTTAAACCTTAAAACTTTAAACCTTGTTTTAAACCTCAAATGCTAAACTTAAAATCCTTTAAACCTTAAAACTAAACCCTTTAAATCCTGTTAACCTTTAAACCTTAAGCTAACCTTTAACTTAAACTATAAAACCTAAAATCCTAAACCTTAAACCTAAACCTTAAACCTAAACCCTAAAGTTTAAACACTAAACTTAACCTAAACCCTAACTTAAACCCTAAACTTCGTGACTTAAACACAAAACCCTAAACTAACCTTAAACCCTAAACCATAAAAGCCCTAAACCCTCATTCCTAAACCCTAAATGCTAAGCTAACCCTAAACCCACAACCCAAAACCCTAAACCTTAAAAACCCTAAACCCTAAACCCTAAATCCTAAACAATAAACCTTAAACCCTAAACCCTAAACCATAAAATCATAAACCCTAAAACCCTAAACCTAACCTAAAACCATAAGCTCTAAACCCTAAAAACCTAAAAACTTAAACCTAAATTAAGTAAAAGCTAAAAATAATATAAATTAAAAAACTTAAACTTACATAAAATAAAATAATAAAATTAAATTAAATCCTAAACTAAAACTTAAAACTAAACCTAAAAATAAAATAAAATAAGTTAGTAGAAATAAATTAAAATAAAATAAATAAAAACCTAAACTAAACTAAAAAATTAAATAAATCTAAGAATAAAAAACCTAAATAAAATCAAAACTAATTAAAAAATAAAAATTAAATAAACTTAAAATAAAATAAAATAAAAAAGTAAATAAAAACCTAAATGTAAAAAATAAACCTTAAAATAAAAAAACCCTAAACTTAAAAAAAAAAACCTAAACCTAAAATAAAAAATTGACAAAATAAAATAAAATTAAATTAAAATAAACTAAAATAAAATAAATAAAATCGGAACATAAACCTAAAATAAACTAAACCTAAACCCTAAACTAAATAAAATAAAATAAACTAAAAATAAACCTAAACCTAAACTAAGAAATAAAACCTAAAAATAAACCTAAAATGAAAAGCTAAAACCTAAACCTAAAAAAATAAAATAAAAACCTAAACCTAAACCAAAAAAATAAAATTAAATTAAAACTAACCTAAAAAATAAACATAAATGTAAACCTACATTAAAAATATAAACTAAAATAAAAAATAAACCTAAATAAAATAAACTAAAATAAATAAATAAAAAACTAAATAAACCTAAACCTACTAGTTTTAATTTAAATCACTAACCAAACTCTAAACCCTAAATCCTAAACTAAACTAAACTCCTAAATCATAAAACTATAAACCCTAAACTCCCACTAAACCTTAAACCCTAATCCAACCCTAAATCCTAAACTTAAACCCTAAACCCTACTAAATCTAAACTCTAAATAAACTAACTAAACCCTAAACCCTAAAACCTCAGACTAAACCCTAAACCCTAAGTCCTAAGTTATAAACCCTAAACTCTAAACCTAAACTCTAAACTCCTAAATTCTAAATCTCAAACAAAACTAGATTCAAAACTAATCTAAACCCTAAACTAAAACTACAACCTTAAACTATAAACCCTAAAACTTAAACTCTAACTAAATTAACCCTAAACCCTTAAAAAAACTCTAAACTCTAAACCTTAAACCTTAAATCTTACCTAAAACTCCTAAACCTAATAATCCTTAAACCTAAAACCTAAACCTAAGTGTTTAAACCTATATCCTAAATCCTAAACTCCTAGACTCAATAAACCTAAACCTAAACCTACAACTAAACCTATAACTCAAATTCTAAGTTTCTAAGCTCTAAACTCTAAACCTTAAACCCCAAACCTAAACTAAACCCCTAACCTAACCCTAAAGCTTAAGCCCTAAACCATAAACCCTAAAACTTTAAACCCTAAATCCTTAACCCTAAACCCTAAAAACCCTAAACCCTAAAAACTAAACCCTAAACTTAAAACCTAAAAACTTAAAACCCTAAAGCTTAAACACTAAACCCTAAACCCTAAAGCCCTAAACCTTAAAACTGTAAACCCTAAACCTTAAACCTTAAACCCTAAACCATAAACCCTAAATCCTAAAAATCAAAAAACCTAAGCCCAAGCTAAATAAAACCTTAAAATAAAATAAATAAATACACTAAACCTAAATAAAATAAACAAAAAAAATAAAATAAAAAACTTAAACTAAAACATATACCTAAACCTCAAAATAAATAAAATAAAAAAGAAAAAAATGAAAATAAAATAAATAAAATATTAAATTAAACTAAAAGATAAAATAATCCTAGGAATAAAAACCTAAATAAAATAAAAACTAAACATAAAATAAAAATAAAATAAACCTAAAATAAAATAAATAAAAACTAAATATAAACCTAACCTAAAAAACATAAAAATAAAACTTTAAAATAAATAAAAAATAAAACCTAAACCTTAAACTAAGAAAAATACCTAAATCTAAAATAAAAATAAAATTAACCTAAAACTAAACTAAAATAAACTAAACTAAAATAAAAAAACCTAAACCTAAACCTAAAATTAACAAAACCTACACTAAATAAAATAAAAAAACTAAAATTAAACCTAAACATAAACTAAAAAAATAAAATGTAAAAATAAAACTAAAATAAAAACCTAAAACTTAAAATTTAAAAAATAAAATAAAAACCTAAACCTAAACCTAAAAATAAGAAATAAAACCTAAACCTAAAAACTAAAATAAAAATAAAACTCAACTAAAAAATAAACATAAACCTAAACCTAAAACTAAAAAAAAAACTAAAATAAAAAACTTAAACTAAAATAAATAAACCTAAAGTAAATATAATAAACTAAATAAAATAAAATAATAAACCTAAATAAAAATAAAAGGTCAAGTAAACTAAAATAAATAAAAAATAAACTAAATATACTAAATAAGCCTAAACCTACCGATTTACTTAATTTAAAAGAAAAAACTTAAACTCTAAATCCTAAACCCTAAACCCTATACCCTAAACATTAAACTTATAACCCTTAACCTACAACCGCAAACTTGCAACCCTAAACCCTAAACCTTAAACCATAACCCTAAACCCTGAAAACTAAAAGCATAATCCCTAGAACCTTAAACCTTAAACCCTAACCCCCTAAACCCTAAATTCTAACCTGAAACCCTCAACCCTAAATCCTAACCCTAAACCCTAAACCCTAAACCCTAAACCCTAAACCTAAAGTAACTAAATAAATTAAAAAATAAAAAACACTAAACCTAATAAACCTAAACATAAACCAAAATCATAAATGTAACCTTGATAATATCACCAAACCTAGACTAAAGGCTAAAGGCGGTTATCACAATGGTGTGGGGATCTAGGTGCGGATATGGAGGTGGTGGTGGAGCAATGAAGGTGGGAGGAGCAAAGGAGGTTAAAGCTGTGGTGGTGGTGGAGGGAGATATCGTGATATGATGGTTGATAAATGAGGCCCGGTGGTTCATGAGAATTGAGAAACTAAAGAATGGCCAATTACATGGAACTATAAAGTAGAGACTTCTAGTTATCTAAGCTCTATTGCTCATTTATCTATGTCTACTTATGTCTAAAAATTGGTGTTACTTGTTCATGAAATTGATAAGAAGAAATTTTGAATCTAAATTTTTCCTTAAAAAAAAAAACTCTAAACCTAAACCAAAAAAACTAAACTTAAACCATCAACTAAAACATAAAATATAAACCCTAAACCCTAAACTAAACCTAAACTCTAAACTAACCCTAACCTAAACCCTAAAACTAAACTAAAGACTAAACCCTAAACTAAACCCTAAACTAAACTAAACCCTAAACTTAACTAAACCCTAAAAACTATAATCCTAAACCTAAAACTAAAACCAATGACTAAACCTAAATAAATCCTAAACCTAGACTAATAAACCTAAACTCCTAAACTTATAAACTCCAAACCTAAACTATAAATCTATGTCTAAAAGTTCTAAACTCCTAAACCTAAACTCTAAACCTAAACCTAAACTAACTTAACCCTAAACTCCTAAACTTAAACCCTAAACCCTAAAACTTAAACCCTAAATCTTAACCCTAAACCCTAATCCCAAAGTTCTAAACTAAACCTAAACCTAAAACTAAACCCTAAAAAACACTAAACCCTAAACCTAAACCCTAAACCTTAAAACCCTAAACCTAAACCTAAACCCTAAACCTAAACCCTAAACCTAATAAACCCTAAATTAAACCTAAACCTAAACCTTAAAACCCTAAAATTTAAAACCTAAGCCTAAACTAAATAAACCTAAAATAAAATAAATAAATATGCTAAACCTAAATAAAATAAATAAATAAAATAAAATAAAACTAAAACTAAACCTAAACCTCAAAAATAAAATAAAAAAAAAATGAAAATAAAATAAATAAAATCTTAAATTAAACTAAATGATGAAATAATCCTAAGAATAAAAACCTAAATAAAATAAAAACTAAACATAAAATAAAAATAAAATAAACCTAAAATAAAATAAATAAAAACTAAATATGAACCTAAACCTAAAAACACATAAAATTAAAACTTTAAAATAAATAAAAAATAAAACCTAAACCTTAAACTAAGAAAAAAAACCTAAACCTAAAATAAAAATAAAATAAACCTAAACTTAAACTAAAATAAACTAAACTAAAATAAAAAAACCTAAACCTAAACCTAAAATTAAAAAAACCTAAACTAAATAAAATAAAAAAATTGAAATTAAACCTAAACATAACCTAAAAAATAAAATGTAAAAATAAAAGTACAATATAAACTTAAAACTTAAACTTAAAGAAATAAAATAAAAACCTAAACCTAAACCTAAAAATAAAAAATAAAACCTAAACCTAAAACTAAAATAAAAATAAAACTCAACTAAAAAATAAACCTAAACATAAACCTAAACCTAAAAAATAAATTAAAATATTAAACTTAAACTAAAATAAATAAACCTAAAGTAAATAAAATAAACTAAATAAAACTAAACAATTAACCTAAATAAAAATAAAAGATAAAGTAAACTAAAATAAATAAAAAATAAACTAAATATACTAAATAAACCTAAACCTACCGATTTACTTATTTTAAAAGAAGAAATTTAAAATCTAAATCCTAAACCCTAAACCCTAAACCCTAAATATTAAACCTATAACACTTAACCTATTACCGTAAACCTGCAACCCTAAACCCTAAACCCTAAACCCTGAAAGCTAAAAGCATAATCCCTAAAACCCTAAACCCTAAACCCTAAACCTTAAACCCTAAACCCTAAACCCTAAACCCTAAACCTAAACCTAAAGCAACTAAATAAATTAAAAAAATCAAAACACTAAAACCTAAACCTAAACATAAACCAAAATCCTAAGAATTTAACCTGATGGCCTAACATCACCATCAACTCCCTAGATAAAAAGGTAAGGCGAGGTGACCTTATCACAAAGATTATGGGGTATCTAGACCTGGATATGTAGGTGGTGGTCGAGTAGTGATGGTTATAAGGAGCAAAAGTTAAAGTCATGGTGGTAAGAATAATAAATCCTAGTCAAGACTAATATGGGAAATGGAGAAACTAAAGAATCTACTAAGCTTATGGAACTATGTCATTAAATAAACAGTTCTAGTTATCTAAAACCTACTCTATCTATGTCATCACTTGTGTCTAAAAAAAATTGGTATGTTACTTGGTTGATGAAATCAAAAGAAGAAATTTAAATCAATTTATTAAAAAAAAAACCAAAACCCTAAAAAAAAAAAAAACCTAAACCTTAAACTAAAAAAAAAACCTAAATCATTAATAAAAATAAAATAAACCTAAACCTACGCTAAAATAAACTAAACTAAATTAAATAAAACCTAAACCAAAACCTAAAATAAACTAAACCTAAAAACCTAAACTAAATAAAATAAAGTAAACTAAAAAAACCTAAACCTAAACTAAAAAATAAAACCTAAAAATAAACCAAAAATAAAAACCTAAAACCTAAACCTAAAAAAAATTAAATAAAAACCTAAATATAAACCTAAAAATAAAAAATAAAACCTAAACCTAAAAAATATAATAAAAATAAAACTAAACTAAAAAATAAACCTAAACTTAAACTGAAACCTAAACAATAAACTAAAATAAAAAACATAAACTAAAATAAATAAATCTAAAATAAATAAACTAAACTAAATAAAAATAAAAAATAATATAAAGTAAAATAAATAAAAAATAAACTAAAAACTAAACCTAAACCTACTACTAATTTTTTTAAAACTCTAAACACTAAATAAAACCCTAAACCTTAAATCCTAAACCCTAAACCCTAAAACCAACCCTAAACCCTAAATAAAAAACCCTAAACCCTAAATAAAAAATATTAATTTAAAAAATAAAAAATAAAATAAAATAACCATAACCCTAAACCTAAAACTAACCCTAAACCCGAAACCCTAAAATTAACCCTAAACCTGAAACCCTAAAACACTAAATCTTAAACCCTAAACCCTAAACCCTAAAACTATCCTTAAACCCTAAACCTACTACCCTAAACTTACAACCCTAAACCCTAAAACCCTGAACACTAAAACCCTAAACCCTAAACCCAAAAAAACCCAAAAAAACCCAAAATAAACCTAATTTACTCTAACCTAAACTATAAACCTATACCCTAAACCCTAAACCTAAACATTAAACAATAAACCCTAAACAAACCCTAAACCTAAACCTAAAAAAAACCAAAAAAAACCTAAACCCTAAAGTAAACTTAAACTAACCTAAAATAAACCTAAATCTTAAACTAAACTAACCCTAAACCTAAACCTAACTAAAAATCCTAAACCTTAAAAATCATAAACCCTAAACTAAAACCTAAACTAACCTAAATCATGTTAAAACTAACCCTAAACCATAAAAACCCTAAACAACTTAAACCTAACTAACCCTAAACTAACCCTAAACCCTAAGTTAAACCCTAAACTCTAAACACTACCTAAACCTAAACTAAACCCTAAACTTAAATCAAAACCCTAAACCTAAACCCTAAATAACTAACCTTACACTTAAATTATAAAACTAAACTCCTAAAACCCTAAACTAACCCTAAACCCTAAACCTAAAAAAACTTAACCCTAAACTAAACCTAAACTTAAACCCTAAACTAACCTAAACTCTAAAATAACCTAAACCTAAACCCTAAACCCTAAATCATAATAAACCCTAAAACCCAAAAAACTTATACCCAAAACCTAAACCCTAAACCAAAAAAAACTAAAAAAAACTAAATAAACCTAAACCTAGATAAATAAAATCAAAAATAAAATTAAAATCTAAACTAAAACTTAAGCTAAACCTAAAATAAAATAAAATAAACTAATAAATAAACTAAAATAAAATAAATAAAACCTAAACTAAACTAAAATAAAATAAATCTAAGAATAAAACCTAAATAAAATAAAAACTAAACTTAAAATAAAAATAAAATAAACCTAAAATAAAATTATTAAATAAAAACATAAACTTAAGAGATAAACCTTAAAAAAAACCCTAAACCTAAAATAAAAAATAAATAAATAAAATAAAATAAAACTAACCTAAAATAAACTAAACTAAAATATTTAAAACCTAAACGTAAACCCAAAATAAACTAAACCTAAACCCTGAACTAAAGAAAATAAAATAAACTAAAAATTAACCTAAACCTAAACTAAAATATAAAACCTAAAAATAAACTTAAAATGAAAACCTAAAACCTAAACCTAAAATAGTAAAATACAAACTTAAACCTAAACCTAAAAATAAATAATAAAATAAAGAAAATAAATTAAAAATAAACTAAATATACTAAAACCCTAAACATTGAACCAAACCTTAAATCCTAAATAAAACCATAAACCCTAAACTAACCTATAAACCAAAAAACTAAACTAAAAATAACTAAAAATAAAATCAAAATTAAAAAATATAAAACTAACCCTAAACCCTAACTAAATTAATCCTAAACAAAACCTAAATCAACCCTAAACCCTAAAACACTAAAACCCTAAACTCTAAATTTAAACCCTAACTAACTAAACCTTAAACTAAAACTAAACTAACCCTAAACCTAAACCTAAAAACTAAACTAAAACCTTAAACCTAAAAAACTCCTAAACTAAACTAACCTAAACCTAAACCCTAAACTATAAAATAAACTATAAAACCTAAACTCTAAACTAACTCCTAAACTCTAAACTTAAAGTTTAAACTTAAAACTAAACTAAACTAACTAAACTCTAAACATTAAAAACTCTAAACTCTAAACCTAAACCTAAAATACAAACCCTAAAGTCTAAACTAACCCTAAACTAAACCTAACTCCTAAACCCTAAACCTAAACCCAAAAAAAAAAAACCTAAACCCTAAATCCTAAACATTAAACCCTAAATTAAACCTAAAACCCTAAACTCTAAACCATAAAACCATAAATCCTAAAACCCTAAACTTTATACCCAAAACCTAAAACCCTAAACCCTAAAACTTAAAACCTAAACCTAAACTAAATAAACCTAACTATAAAATAAAATAATAAAATAAAATTCAAACTAAACTAAATTTAAACCTAAACCTAAAAATAAAATAAAATAAACTAGTAAAATAAACTAAAATAAAATAAATAAAACCTAAACTAAACTAAAATAAATCTAAGAATAAAACCTAAATAAATAAAACTAAACTAAATAAAATAAAAAATAAAATAAAATTAAATAAATTAAAATTAAAATAAATAAAATAAACCTAAAAAATTAAACCTTAAAATAAAAAAAACCTAAACTAAAATAAATAAAACGTAAATGAAAACATAAAATTAACTAAACTTAAACCCTAAAATAAATAAATTAAACTAAACTAAAAATAAACCTAAACCTAAACAAAAAAAATAAACCTAAAAAATAAACCTAAAATAAAACCTAAACCTAAAACCTAAAAAAATAAAATAAAACTTAAACCTAAACTAAAATAAATAATAAAAATAAATAAAAATTAACTAAACTAAATAA
This sequence comes from Cymbidium sinense, assembly GCA_021442155.1. NCBI lineage: Eukaryota > Viridiplantae > Streptophyta > Magnoliopsida > Asparagales > Orchidaceae > Cymbidium > Cymbidium sinense. The sequence continues at coordinate 187,185,576 of CM038220.1, forward strand.
ACATAAACCTACTACTTAAAAAATTAAACTTAAACCCTAAACCCTAAACTAAACACTAAAAAACCTAAACCCTAAACTAAACTAAACCTAAAAAATAATAAACCTAAACCCTAAATAAAAAAATAAAATAAAAAAAATAAAATAAAATAAATAAATAAAATAAACCTAAACCTAAACCAAATTAAACCTAAACCCTAAAACTAACCTAAACCTAAACTAAACCTAAACTAAAACCTAAACCTTAAAACCCTAAACCTAAAACCCTAAACCTAAACCTTAAACTAACTCTAAACTTAAACTAACCCTAAACCTAAAACTAAATCTAAACCCTAAACCTAACCTAACCCTAAACTATAAACCTAAAACTAAAACTAAACCTAAACCTAAACCCTAAACTTAAATTCAAACTTAAACTTAAACTAACCCTAAACCTAAACCTAAACTAAACAACCTAACCTAAACTCCTAAGTCTAAACTAAACTCTAAACCCTAAACCTTAAACCTAAACTAAACCTCCTAACTCCTAACCTTAAGTTTAAACCCTAAACTCCTAAACCTTAAACCTTAAACCCTAAACTTAAATTAAACCCTAAACTTTAACCTAAATCCTAAAACCCAAAACCAAAAAAACTAAACTCTAAACCCAAAACCTAAAACTCAAAACCTTTAAACACTAAACCCTAAATCTAAACTAAACCCTAAACCCTAAACCCTAAACCTAAACCCTAAACCTAAAACCCTAAACCCTAAACCCTAAACCCTAAAACTAAACCCTAAACTTAAACCTAAACCCTAAACCCTAAAATCTAAAATAAGCCTAAACTAAATAAAACCTTAAAATAAAATACATGAATATGTTAAACCTAAATAAAATAAAAAACATAAACTAAAACCTAAACCTAAACCTCAAAATAAAATAAAATAAAAAAGAATAAAATGAAAATATAATAAATAAAATCTTAAATTAAACTAAAATATAAAATAATCCTAGGAATAAAAAACCTAAATAAAATAAAAATAAATGTAAAATAAAAATAAAATAACCCTAAAATAAAATAATTAAAACTAAATATAAACCTAAACTTAAAAAATATAAAAATAAAACTTAAAAATAAATAAAAAATAAAACCTAGACCTTAAACTACGAAAAAAAACCTAAACCTAAAATAAAAATAAAATAAACCTTAACCTAAATAAAATAAACTATATTAAAATAAATAAAACCTAAACCTAAACCTAAAATTAACTAAACCTATACCAAATAAAATAAAAAAACTAAAATTAAACCTAAACATAAACTAAAAATAAAATGTAAAATAAAACTAAAATAAAACCTAAAACTTAAACCAAAAAAAAAAAATAAAATAAAACCTAAACATAAACCTAAAAAAATAAAAATAAACCTAAACCTAAAAAACTAAAATAAAAAATAAACCAAAAAAATAAACCTAAACCTAAACCTAAACCTAAAAAAATAAACTAAAATAAAACTTAAACTAAATAAATCTAAATTAAACTAAATAAAACTAAATAATAAACCTAAATAAAAAAATGATAAAGTAAACTAAAATAAATAAAAAAAATAAACTAAATATACTAAATAAACCTAAACCTATCGATTTACTTAATTTTAAAAAAAAACATAAACTCTAAATCCTAAACCCTAAACCCTAAACCCATAACCCTTAACCTATAACTGTAAACCTACAACCCTAAACCCTAAACCCTAAACCCTAACCCTAATTCCTGAAAATTAAAAGCATAATCCTTAAACCCTAAACCCTAAACCTAAACCCTAAACCATAAACCCTAAACCCTAAATCCTAAACAAACCATAAACCTAAAAACCTAAACCCAACTAAACAGCTCTGACAAAACCTAAACCCACAAAACTAGCTACTAAAGTAACTAAATAGAATTAAAAATAAATCTAAACACTAAAACCCTAATAAACTAAAAATAAACAAAATCTAAAATTGTGAGGAACCTTGACAGAACATCACAAGTCAACTGGCTCAGGTCTAGATCAGAAGGGGTTAAAGAGCCGTGGTGGTGGTTAGGGGATATGATGGTTGGTCTTTAGTGAGGCGGTGGATCACGGTGAGCGAGAAACTAAGAACTGACGATTGATGCCTTATGGAACAATGTCTTTATAGTAGAGGCAGTTCTAGTTATCTAGGGTTTTGATTTGCTCTATGCGTGCTCATTTTTATCTATGTCGTCACTTGTATCTTAAAAAACTTGGTGTGTTACTTGGTTGATGAAATCAAAAGAAGAAATTTTGAATCGATTTCTTCTCTATTAAAAATAAACCAAAACCCTAAAATAAACTAAAAAAAACCTAAACTAAATAAAAAAAAACCTAAACCATTAATAAAAATAAAATAAACCTAAACTTACACTAAAATAAACTAAACTATAAAAAATAAAAACCTAAACCTAAACTAAAATAAACTAAACTAAACATAAACCTAAACTAAATAAAATAAACTAAACTAAAATAAACCTAAACATAAACTAAAAATAAAACCTAAAATAAACCTAACTAAAAAAATAAAATAAAACTTTAAACCTAAAAATAACTAAAATAAAAAAACCTAAACTAAAATAAATAAACCTAAAATAAATAAACTAAACTAAATAAAAATAACAAAATAAAATAAAGTAAAGAAATAAAAAAATAAACTAAATAAAACTAAAATAAAAACCTAAACCTTCTGATTTACTTAATTATTTTTTTTTCTCTAGCCTAAATCATGAAACTACCCCATCCTAAACCATCCCTAAACTAAATCTAAACTGACCTACCACCCTGGCCCAATAAAAATAAAATTAAAATAAAATAAAATAAAACCTAACTGAGCCCAAAGAACTGACCTAGCCCAACCCCACCTCTAACCACTAACCAGATCTTCACCCTGAACCCAGCCAGGCCTGCTAACTACAGGCCCTCCTAACCTTAGATCCTGGGCCCTGAGCCCAGGCCCTGGGCCCTAGGCCCAGCCCTGGGCTCACTGAGCCACAGGCCTAAACTGAGGCTGACCTGACACTGACCGACTGGGCCCTGTATGACCCAGGCAGGCCCAAAAGGCCCTGACCCTGAGCCAGGCCAAACAGGCCCTAGCCTCTGAGCCCTAGGCTGGGCTGATCTAAACCTGCCACAGGCCCAGGCAAACCCTAAAAATGACTGAAAACCAGAAACCCTGACTTGACCACTGGTGACCTGACCTGAGCTGACCTAGCCACTGACCTGAAACCTGCAGCCCTGAGCCTGCCCACAGGCCAGACTGGGCCCTGGGCTGAGCCCTGACTAAATCACTGGGCCCTGGGCTGAGCCTAGATCTGTGGGCCCAGACCTAACTGAGCCACAACCAAACCACTGGGCCCTGGGCTAAGGCCCTGGGCATAAACCTAAGACCACATAAACACAAGCCCTACCCAGGCTAAACTGAACTACCTACAGAGCCCAATACTATACAGGCCTCTGGCCCTAAACCAAAGATCCTATATACCAGACCTAAACCCACATGAAACCCAAAAATCTTAAAATAAAAACCTAAAAACCTAAACATAAACTAAATAAAACATAAACCTAAATAAAATAATAAAATAAAATAAAATTAAAACCTAAACTAAAACTTGAACCTAAAATTAAAGATAAATTAACATAAACTAATAGAAATAAACTAAAATAAAATAAATAAAAACATAACTAAACTAAAAAATAAAATAAATCTAAGAATAAAACCTAAATAAAATAAAACTAAACTTAAAATAAAATAAAATAAAATAAAATAAATAAAATAAAATTAAATAAAAACCTAAACATAAAGATAAACCTTAAAATAAAAAAACCCTAAAATAAAAAAAATAAACAAAATAAAATAAAACTAAACTAAAATAAATAAAACTAAAATAAATAAAACTAAACGTAAACTAAAATAAACTAAACCACAAACTAAACAAAATAAAATAAACTAAAATTAAAAAAAATAAAAATAAAACCTAAAATAAACTTAAAATGAAACCTAAACTAATCTTAAGATAATAAAATATAAACCTAAACTAAACCTAAATAAAGATAATTAAGATAAATAAATAAACTAAATACTAAACCTGTTTGCTTATTTTAAAAACAAAATACCTGAGTGACCTAAATCCTAATCTTAAACTAACCATGGGCCCAGGCTTGGGCCACACTAACCCTGGGCCCTAAACCCAAAAACCCTGGGCCACAGGCCCTAAATCCCACCTTGACCACACAGCTCTGATCTTAAATCCTAAATCTTACCCTGGGCCCTGGGCCCTAGGCCAAAAGGATCCAACCTAGATCCTGAGGCCCTGGGCCTGACTGACCCTGGGCCACTGGGACCCCAGACCCTAAGGCTAAGGCCACAGGCCACAAAATCTTGACTCTGGGCCACACCTGACCCCACAACTGCCTAAAGGCCTGGACTAAACCCTGAGCCCTGGTGACCTTAACAGGCTAAATCTGAGCCACTGGGCCACCTTAAACCACTGACCTCCCTACATTTAAATCTGGGTGTAAAACCCTAGGCCTGACCCCAAACTGACCACAAAACCAAATCCAGGCCAGCTTATGCCCACTTAAAACCCTCCAACCTAAAACCTAAACCTAAACTAAATGAAGCAAAAATGATAAAATAAATATAATATCAAATTAAACCTAAACTAAAACTTAAACCTACCTAAATAAAATAAAATAAATAAGTGAGAATAAACTAAAATAAAATAAATAATATCCAACTAAACTAAAAAAAATAAATCTAACAATAAAACCTAAATAAAATAAAACTAAATGTAAAATAAAAATAAAATAAAATAAAACAAAAAAACCTAACCCAAAATTAAACCTTAAAATAAAAAAAAAAAAAAACCTAAAATAAAAAATAAATAATATAAAATAAAACTAAAATAAATAAAATTAAAATGTAAACCTAAAATTAAATAAACCTAAACCTAAACTAAATAAAATAAACTAAACTAAAATAAAACTAAAAAAATAAAACCTAAAATAAACCTAAATGAAAACATAAACCTAAATAAAATTAAAACCTAAACTACCTAAAAATATAATAAATAAAATAAATATAAAAATAAACTAAATAAATAAATAAACCTAAACTTTTGGTTTGCTTAATTTTTTTAAGAACCCTAAACTATCATCCCTAACCTCTAAACCTAAATAACATTAAACCCACTCTAAACCCTAAACCTAAAAGATCTTAAACCCTGACCAATAAAATTAAAATATAAATAATAAAACCCTGTAACTGAGCCACAAGACCTGGGCCCAAATGACTGACCTGACCTACCACCTGACCACAAAACCATACCCTAAACCTGGGCACTGGGCCTGACCTTACCTAAACCTGGCTTGCCCTATACCACACATCGTAAACCTAAACTGGGCCTAAACCCCATAACATGGGCTAAAACTTTTGCCTGGGCTGGGCCCTGACTGACCCTGGGCCCAACCTGACCTAAACCCTGGGCCACTGAGCCATGAAGACCTTACCCTGGATCTTTAACTATGACCCAGGCCCTTAAATACACAAAATACTGAGCAAACACTGACCCCACACTCCTGTCTGACCCTAGGATCTGACCCCAGGCTGACCTACTGGGCCCTGAAACTCTATGAATCACTGGGCTGACCTGGGCCCAGGCAAGCCAAGACCTCTGGGCCACAAACCTAGGCTGAGCCAACCCAGGCACTGGGCCTAGGCCCTGGGCCACTGAGCTAAACCCTGGCTCCTAAAACTGACCTGGGCCCACAAACCCAGGCTAAATCTTAAACCTGAAACAGATCACAGGCCTACCCAACTAACACTAAACTGAGCCATAAGATCAGACCATAAAACCTCTATAAACCATAAAACTCTGACCCTAAAACTCACTAAAACTAAAAAATAAATATTAAAACTTAAACTGGATATAAAATAATAAAATAATTAAAACTTAAAATCTAAACCTAAAGATAAAAATAATATAATAATCTAAAATAAAATAAATAAACCTAAACTAAAATAAATAAATCTAATAAAACCTAAATAAAATAAACTAAATAAAATAAAATAAACTTAAAATAAAATAAATAAATAAAATAAACCTAAACCTAAAATAAAACCTACTACCTAAACCTAAAATAAAAAATAAATAAAATAAATAAATAAACTAAAATAAACTAAAATAAAATAATAAATTATACCTAAAAATAAATAAAACTAAACTAAATAATAAATAAATAAAAATAAACTAAACCTAAAACTAAAATAAAACCTAAAAAATAAACCTAAAATTAAAACCTAAAACCTAAACTAAAAATAAAATAAAAATCTAAAAATAAAATAATTAAATTAAAATAAAAGATAAACATAAACATAACTTAAAAAATAACTAAATAAAAATAAACCTAAAATAAAATAAAATAAAAGATATAAAATAAATAAATAAATTAAACCTGGTACTTAATTTAAAAAACTAAATAAAGCCCAAACCCTAAAAACTGGCCTAAAATCCTAGGCCTAACTAAACCCCCACTAAAAGCCCTAAACCCTAAATCCTATAAAACCCTGACCATAAACCCTAAATGAAACCACAGACCTATGAAGCTAAACCCTAATCCACAAAAACTTTAAACCCACAAACTAAGCCCAACTGATCTGGACCTGATCCTCTAAAACTAAACCCTAAAACCCTACAACCTAAACCCTAAACCTAAATCTAAATACAAATCCTAAACCCCCAAACCCCAAAACATACTCTAAACTCTGACCTTGAACCCTAAACCCTAAACCAACCATAAACCCTAAACCATAAACCATAAACATTAAATCCAAAATCCTAAACCCTAAACCCTAAACTCTAAACCATAAATCCCAAACCATAAAAAACCCTAAACCCCGTCTTCGCTCTCCTCCATTTTTTGGGTGCTATGGTGAATTTTGTTTCCCCTGTGGAGGTGCGTCTCCTTTGTGACTTTTCCTGTGGACATTTCAGCTGGTTTTCCATTTTGATGGCTTAGCTTGGCATTTGGCTTCTTTTATCATGTGCTGTTATTGATCATGGTTGTGTTCTTTGCTTCCCCATGGTGAAATCTAAAGTTTTCTACTGCTCTCGTAAATGTTTCTAACTCTTTAGGGGTCCCTAGATTAAACCCTTTGCTAGCTTCAAAATATTTCAAGGATGTTCTTGCTAGTAAGGCCAATTGCACTGGTGAGTCTCTCAAACTTATCTCTACCTCCTTTCGGGGTGTACCCATGATAATGTGTTCTGATTCGATTATGGAAAGGCTTGTGAAACCCTTTCAATTCACATTGCTGGGTAAATTCACTTTTTGTCATCCTAGTTTAGTGAATATTCATTTATTTTTTCATAGCTTGAAGCACTCTGGTATTTTTTTCTACTGATTGATTGATTCTCTCATTTCTTGATTGATTTCAAATGATTTATATTATTCTAAGGTTTTCTCTTGATGCTCATATTTTGTTTCAATTGTTGGATGTGATTGTTGAAATGGATGCCTCATTTTTATATTAAGGAGGAATCTCCAATTATTCTAGTTTGGATCTCTCTTCCCAATTTGCATGTTCATTTCATTAATCATGAGTTTTTTTTTATTGTGGGAGCGTTGTTTGGTCATCCTCTTCAAGTTGATCGTGCTTCTAACACCGAGCCATCTGTTAGATTCTAGTAGAGTTGGATATAACTAAAAATTTTCCAAAGGAAAGTTATGGATGGATATTTGCAAAAGTGGATTTTGAGAATTTTCCTATTTTTTGTTTCCATTATAAAATTCATGTTCATGGTGTTTCTGATTGCTTTGTGGTTCATCCTCACTTAAGAAATCCAAACCTATGTATAATAACTTGGATCCCATTGTTAGGTGCCCTTAATTAAACTTGAAAGTTATTGGACAACTCTTTACTTAGGGTCATTTCTTGATCCTCCACTACTCATTTTGATAATGCTATAGCTCTTAAGCTTAACCTTTGGATGTCACTCATGTTAATAAGGAGGTGAACTTGTGATTAGCTATCCATTTGAATCAACATATTAGTAATAATATGGACAATAATATGTTTTGAAACTTATGGATGATGATTATTTAAATGATTCTATTCTTGCTTCTTTTCCACCTATAATTGAAGAAAATGTAATCCTTCATGAGGCTTGATTGGTGAGCAAACTAAGGATAAAGTTTCTAATCTTGAACTTTGTGCTCTAAGATTCTTCTTCCTGCTTCTTCATAATGTTGAATTAATTTCTAATCTAATTTTGCAACATAATAATGATTTGGAAGAAGGTGAAGTGGCTTTAAGATGGTTTTAATGTGAAACCTTATTCATATCCTGAACAATCCCTATTTGATGATGTTATGGATTTGAATAATAAATTTCAAACAAATTTTAAAAGAAAAAAAATCTAAAACTAAATTTCCTAACTTTGGAGTTAGTAGATCTTAAAATAAATGGTTTCTTTCCTAATTTGGAATGTGAGAAGGATTGGTACCCTCTCTGTTAGAAATAGAATTAGAAATTTAGTTTGTTCTAATAACATTTCCTTTTTGGCTATCTTGGAACCCTTTATTCTTCCTTTTAACATTCCTTTTATGACTAGATTGATTGATTTTGGTAATTTTGCTGCAAATTCAAGCAATAAAATTTGGATGTTTTGGAATAGTCCTTTTGTTCTGCACATTTTGGATGATTTATCCTAGGTTGTGAATGTTAAAATTGCTTATGATAATTAGTGTTATTTTCGTTCATTTGTTTATGCTTCTTGTAATAGAAATGGTAGACAGCTTCTTTGGGAAGATCTTATTAGTGTCTCTTCTTCTATTGATGCTCCTTGGTTTGTGGGTGGGGATTTTAACACTCTCTTCTTCCTGAAGGGTTGGTGGTAATGCTTCAAACTTATTTTCAATGGAATATTTTAATAACATGATCCTTGGTTGTTATCTTACAGATATTGGCTTTAGTGGGTCTCAATTTACTTGGAATAATTATAGACTTTGACAAAAGTTAGATCAGGTTCTTTTTAACCATTTGTGGATTAACCATCTCCCTAGTACTTCATGGAGCACTTAAGAAAACCCTTTTGGACCATTCTCCCTTGCTTATCTGTGAACTTTAATGTTACTAAACCTCCTCTCTATCTCTTTTTTGCTTTCAAAATATGTGGCTCATGGATGATAGATTTTTAGATGTTGTTGCTAGTAACTAGGGTGAACCTCTCCATCCTAATCATTCTATTTCTGGGATGAAGAGATTGTGGCTCAAATTAAGAAGACTTAAATAATGCCTTAATTGGTAAAATAAACATTATTTTAAGAACCTTTTTATCAATATCAAAGAAATGGAGAATGTGGTTATTATTTGGAAGACGTTGTTGTTAATGACCCTTCTAAAATTCATTTGTTGGCTCAAGCTGAAAATAGGTTAACATTTTATCAAGACATGGAGGAGACCTATTGGCGGAAAAAGCAACTATGAAATGGATCTCGATGGTGATCATAATACTAAATATTTTCATGCCATGGTTAGAAAGAAAAGGCTCTAAATCACATTCATAAAATTAAAACTAATGATGGTGTTTGGTGTTCAGATAAAAAGGAGCTTATTGATTCTTCTATTTATTTTTATAAAAAGCTTCTTAAAAAAATTGTTGCTTATGATGAGATTTCTTCATTTGAAGTTATCCCTAATCTCATTTATGGTGATGATAACAAGATGCTTTCTTCCTTGCCTTCTGAGCATGAAATTGCTGACACTTTGCAAAGTATGAATACAGACTCGATTGGCGCCCGATGGTTTTACTATGCTCTTTTTCCAAACATGTTGGATTACCATTAAAGAGGACTTGGTTGTTATTGATTTCTTTAAGGTAGTACTCTCCCAAATATTTGGTAGCACCTCCATTATTTTAATTCCTAAAAGGACAATATGAAATTTGGAGTGATTTTAGGCCAATTAGCCTTTCTTTTTTTTTAAAACTTATTTCTAAGATGTTGGCTAAAAGGTTGAGTATCTTGCTTCTAAAATTATCTCCCCAATCAAACTAGATTTGTTAAAGGAGATCCATTTTAGATAATGTTCTTTTTTAGCCCAAGATCCATGATTTGAATGCCAAAGTATGTAGTGAAACACGCTTTTAAGCTTGACATTTCCAAAGCTTATGATAATATTGGTTGGGTTTTCGTATATAAAATCTTGGCTTTATTTGGATTCTCTAATCAATTTGTTGGCTAAGGCAAGGGGATCCTCTCTCTCCTACCCTTTTCTCTATTATTGTGGAATATATTTCTAGATGTATTAAGTAGATGTTTAGTAAAATGCTAACATGTACAAAACAAGTGGTGGGTTTCCCATTTCTCACCTCATTTTGATTTCATTATATTTTGCAATGGCTCTCTTTATATTAAAAAATTATTTCTTAACTCTTTTTTGGTGGAGAGTGGCTTGAATATTAATCGATAAAAGTTATTTTATTACTAGCTCTTGAATTTCCTCATCTAAGATCAATGTTATCAAGAATATTATGGGTTTTTCACATCAAATTCTCTCTATCAAGTATTTGGGTACTCTTTTATATAGAGGAATGAAAAGATCTTCTTTATTTGATGAAGTCATTAATAAAATAAATAAGAAAACTTTCTCTTAAGAGTTTCATTTACTTTCCTTTGGTGCTAGACTTATCCTAATCAAAAGTACCCTTTGGTCTCTGCCTCTGTATCTCTTATCTACTATTGTTCCTACCCATTCTATTATTAAAAGGATCAATAGACCTTTTAATAAATTTTTTTGGGGATCTAGCTACCAAAAGATTATATTGGGCTAATTGGCATAACTATTGTGGTCGTAATAATGAAGGTGGCTTGGGTTGCAAAACATTAGAGGATTCTATTAACTATTTTTCTTACAGAATATGGTGGAATTTTAGAAATAACCATAGTTATTGATCTAAGTTTATGCATGCTAAATATTGTCAAGGAAAACATCCCCTCATTTGTGCTTCCAAATCTGGGGATTCTCCTATGTGGAGAAGACTTGTAGTATCAAATGGAATCTTTGAGAACCTAATTTCTTGGGGTTTCTTTTGGTTCCTCTTCTTTTGGCAAGATAATTTGGGGCAAGGCTTTTGATTCTTGCTTAATACTCATTACACTATGTTGCTTGATTAATCAATTAATTACTCACAATAACTAGGATGTGGCTCAATTAAATATCCTTGTCCCTAATGTGATAGTTGACAAAATCCTAAAATTTGTCCCCTATGAACCAAATTCTCTTTAAAATTCTTCTTTGGATTTGTTTTTTAAGGATGTTTGGCACTTCATCAATTTAAATATCAAGAGTCCTTGGTTTTACTAAAATCTAGAATATTTGTGCCCAACTTCATTTTTTGGTTTTAACTTGGTTCAAGCATTATATATCCTTGTGGATGCTACTTCTAAAAAAGGCTTCCATCTCCCCTCTAACTATATTGAAACTATGGATCATGTTTCTGTGAATGGCCCTATTGCTACTAAAGTGTTGAATTATTATGATAATATTTTTAAAACTTTCCATTTTAATGGTTCATTTTCTATTATGCAACTTCTTGAAGCTTGTTTCTCTCATACTTCTAAGGATCATGTTAAAATTGTTCTAGCTACTACTATTCTTTGGTATATTTGGATTGAGATAAATGATGTTAAGCATCATAATATTCCTATGAACTATCATTGTATTATTGCAAGAGCCAAATATAAAATTATGTCTCTTTTCAAAGCTAATCTTCTTACTTACTCTAGTTTTAAAGGGTGCAAGTCTATGGCCTTCAATTTTGGGATTAACCTTCCCTCCTGTAATGTCTCTCCTACCCAGAAAATTATGTATTGGATTAAACCTAATTATCACTTCATTAAGGTTAACAATGATGGCTCAGTTTCTAATGGCTATTATGGCTGTGGTGGGATTTTGAGAGATCATAGTGGCAAGGTTATCTATGCTTTTGCTACCCCTTTATAGCCTTGTTCTGTGTTATTTGCTAAGCTAAAAGGTTTTCATCATGGAATTTCTATTTGTTTATGACAAGGTTTTCATAAGATCTGGTTTGAAGTTGATGCTCTCCTTCTTCTAGATTTAATGAATTTCAATGCTCATGGTAATGCTGAAGTGTATTATTTACTTAAGCATACTAGGAGGCTTCTTGCTAACCTAGATTTCCAAATTTCACATATTTATAGGGAAGCCAATTCTTGTGCTGACTCAAATGTTTTCTAATGATCACATCCCTTTTGTTTTAAGGAGTCTTATGAATCTAGATAAAACTGGTTTGCCTTATGTTAGAAGCTTTTAATATTTTCTCCTCCTGGATTTGGCTTTCCCCTTATTTTGGTTTTGAATATTTGGTTTTCTCTTATCTTTGGATTGGTCTTTTTTTATTTCTTTTCCTAAACCTACTTTTATTTTCCTATTTGGTTTCTTCCCATTCTTTGGATGGGTTGGGGTTATCCTTCCATTCTTTGACATTATTTTTTATTTTTTATTTTCTAGTTTACTTTCTCTTCTATCCTGGTAGAGGTGTTTCCTACAGATGGAGGTTGTTTGATCCTACTTATTTTTTGATTGGTGTGGTTCTCTTTTTTGGTTGGATCTCTCTGTAGCCTTCTTTTTTTGCTCTGTATTTTCTAGTTGGTTTTGCTTTTATTTTTTTTTTCCTTTGTGTTGCTCATGCTATTTTGTGACCTTCTTCTATGGTTGGATGTTACTGTCTCCTTGTTCTTTGCAGATGGTTTTCCAGTTGTTTTGGTTGTCCTTTCTCTCTTGGATCTCATCCTTCCCACTTGTTCCTATCCCTGAGGATTTTACTAGTGCTATTTGGGGTATGACCCTCTTGGTTGGGGTTTGCTCATGAAGGTGGGCTTGATTTGTTGTTGTGATTTTTGCTCCTACAATAAAGAGGAGTTATGTGACCTTGAGGTCTCTTTATTCTTTGGTTATAGCTTGGATAGCTATTTTCCTTCGATTGTCTATCCTTTCATTAGTGCTACTGGATGGAGTTGTTGGGTTTATTTTGTCTAATTATTTGGTGCCTCCTATAATATGTTATATTTTTAGTGAAATGAAGGTGACTAAATTTTGGATTTTTGACATTTGTTGTTCTTTTGATTCTATATCTTTTTAAGGTATTTTCTTTCTATTGGGTCTTGGTATTCTTCTAAATGGATGACTTTCTTTGTCTTTCATCTTCAAATTCTAATGACTCTCTTGGCTTCTCTTGGTGGCTTCTTGGTGCTTCTTCTTGGATTGGGTGGTTGAGTTTAAAGAGTATTTACTTTTTTTATAATTTTTTGATCTTGTCAAGTCTATGTATGGATCCGGCTATTTACTTTTCCATTCTTCTCTTCTAGTGTCTACTTGCTGGGATTTTTTGTTTTTGGATTATGGTTGAACCTCTACCCTTTCTTATTTTGTTGGTTGCCTTGTTTCCCATCATTCTTGATGTTAGTCTTATAGTTAATCTAGATATTATTATCATTTATAGATCTTGGCATGTTTTTTAATGAAGGACCTTACCAATTATGGTCCTCCTTTTCCCTTTGTTTGGTCTTTTTAGTCCTATTTCTCTTATTGTGAGGTTTGCTCTTAGCAATTGTGTTAGAAATTCTTGGTGGTGGCTTTGGTTGTGGTCCCTATGGTATAAGCCTTTCCTGATGGGTTACCTCCTTATCTGCTTTACTGAGTTTAATATATCTGACTGCTAGGTTCCTTATGGCTACATCTGATGTTTGAAGTTTTATGCAGTTTTTGCAATGATCCTCATTGGATAAGGTACTACAAGAGGTATGCTGGCAATGATGGCCATGATGCTTACCACTCCTTTTGGTTGGTACTGCTATATGTATTTGTAACTCTTCACTTGAAGTATGATTACATATGTGTTGCTCCTTAAGATGACTATTGAGCACGCCTTTCTTCATCTTTTTTACTTCTACTAGCTCTTATATTTTATGCTTAATTAACTATTTCATTATCTATACTAATCTCTTTTCAAGCTTGTTGCAGATCTCTGGTACAGTTTGGGAAACTTCTGCTGTTGGATTGAGCTAGTTTCATAAGGAGCAGAGGAAGTTTGTTGCTGATTTAATGGATTATTTTTTGTGGATCTCTATTTTTTTTTAGCTTCCTTTCTTTCTTTATTCAATTAGCTAGGGGGCTTATCTCCTTAGGACTTTTTGTAGCTCTTTGAGAATTAGCTTAGAGATTTGCCCCCTCCAAGGACTTTGTACCTTTTCTTTGTGGCAATAAAATTTCCCAATTTCCAAAAAAACCCTAAACCTAAACCCAAAAACTAAATCCTAAACCTAACCCTAACCCAATATAAACTCTAAACCTAATCCCTAAACCTCCTTAAACCCTAAACCTTAAACCCAACCTAAACCTAAATCTCACTAAAACCACCCTAAACTCTCTCCCTAAACACCACACCCTAAACTTTCTAAAAAACACCTACTACCACCCAAATCCCACCTAAACCTTACCTAACTAAAACTCTGAAACTACTCATACCAGATCTCCCTACTGGGCCTAAACCCTGGAGTCTGACTGACCCTGGGCCCCCGGGCCCTATACCTGGGCCAGAGCCCTGGGAAACCTGGGCCCTGGGCCACCTGGAGCTGATGAGCTAACTGGGCCTAGGCCACCAAACTGGGCCCTGGGCCCTAATCCTGGGCCTGGGCCACTGGGCTGACCTGGGCACTGAACCTGACTGACACCTAAACCCTGACCCAAGATCAGGAGCCCTAGGCCTGGCTGAGCCTAAACCCTGACCCACTGCCTACCCTGACAAGACCCTATAACCCTGGGCCCAGGCCAACCTGGGACCTGACTAAGTAAAACCTAATAAGATAAATATAAAAATAAACCTGCATGGTTAAAGATATAAGATAATAAATAAAAAAACATAAAACCTAAAATAACTAAACCTAAAATAAACTAAAGAAAAAGACCTAAAATAAACCTAAAATAAATAACCTAAACACAAAAACTAAACATAAACCTAAAATAAAACCAAACTTAAAAATATAAATTAACCTAAACTAAAATAAACATAAACCTAAATAAACCTAAAAATATAAAGATAAATACCTAAACTAAGATAAACATAAAATAAATAAATTATAATAAAAATAAAAAACCTAAATAAAAATATAAAAATAACTAAAATTAAACTAAATAAACCTACCTGCTGGGTTTGTGATTTATAAAACCCTAAATCCTAAATCCTAAACCCAAATCTCCAACCTAAAAACTGAGCCCTAAACTGACCTAAACCCTAAATCCAAACCCTACCCTAAACCCAAACCCTCCTAAAAACTACCAAACTAAAGACCCTAAAATGCTGAAGAAACTAAAACCAAAACCTAAACTTAAACTAAAATACCTAAAACCACTGAAAACCCAAATCTAACAACCCTAGCCAAATCAACATCCCTGAGCCAAACCTAAATCAAACCCACAAATCCTAACCCTAAAACCCAAATACTAATCATCAACCATAAAAAACCTAAAACCTAAACCTAAACTAAATAAAACATAAAATAAAATAAAATAGAGCCAAAACCTAAATAAATAAAGTAAAATAAAATAGAAACCTCAACCTAAACTTAAAACTAAAATAAATAAATAAAACATGAACTAAACAAAATGATAAATCTCAAAATAAAATAAAATAAAATAGACTAAACTTAAATAAAAAATAAAATAAACCTAAAATAAAAAAAAATAAAACTAAATAAAAACCTAAACCTAAAGTAAAACATAAAATAAATAAAAAATAAAACTAAATTCTAAACTAAAAAAAACCTAAAAAAATAAAATAAAATAAACAAAGTAAAATAAACCTAAACCTAAACTAAAATAAACAAAAAATAAATAAAACCTAAACCTAAACCTAAAATAAATTAAACCTAAACCTCAACCTAAACTAAATAAAATAAAATAAACTAAAAATAAACTTAAACCTAAACTAAATAAAATAAAATAAACTAAAAATAAACATAAACCTAAACTAAAAAATAAAACCTAAAATTGAACCTAAAATAAAAAGGTAAAACCTAAACCTAAAAAAAATAAAATTAAAACCTAAACTTAAACCTAAAATAAAAAATAAAACCTAAACCTAAAAAATAAAATAAAAATAAAACTTGACTAAAAAATAAACTGAAATCTAAACCTAAACCTAAAAAATAAACTTAAATAAATATACCAAAATTAAATAAACTAAACTAAATAAATATAAAAAATAAACCTAAATAAGAAGAAAAAAAATAAAGTAAACTAAAATAAAAAAATAAACTAAATATACTAAATAAACCTAAACCTATCGGTTTATTTAATTAAAGAAAAAACCATAAACCTTAAATCATAAACCCTAAATCCTAAACCTTAATCCCTAAATCCTAAACCCTAAACACTAAACCTTAAACCCTAAACCCTACATCCTAAAAACCCAAATCCCAAAACCCTAAACCCTAATCCCTAAACCCTAAACCATAAATCCTAATCCTAAACCCTAAACCCTAAATCTCAAACTGTAAACCCCAAACCCTAAACCTAAACTTAAAGTAACTAAATAAATTATAAAATAAACATAAACCCTAACACCTTATTAACCTAAACCTAAACCTTAAGAATGGGCAGAACCTTGACAACAGGAACATCACCATCAACTAGGCTCAGTCTAGATCTGGCAGTGGAGGTGAAGACGGAGGCGACAGTTATCACAGTGGTGGTGGGGGATCTGTAGGTGCTCATGGATATGCAGGTGGTGGTCAGAGCAATGGTTGTTATAGAGGTGGGAGGAGCATCGGAGGTTACAGCTGTGGTGGTGGCGAAGGGAGAGATTGGGGATATGATAGTGGATTACGCAACTCGAGAGGCTGTGGTGGTTCTGATGGGAACTAGAAAAATTGAAGAATGGTCGATCCGATCTACTACTATGGAACTGTGTCTTTATAGTAGAGATAGTTCTACTTATCTAGGATTTTGATTTGCTCTATGCGTGCTCATTTTTATCTATGTTATCGCTAGGTCTTAGAGAACTTGGTGTGTTACTTGGTTGATGAAATCAAAAAGAAGAAATGTTGAATTTGAATTTATTCTTTGTTAAAAAAAATAAAAAAGCCTAAACCCTAAACTAAAACCTAAACCCTAAACCTAAAACCTAAACCCTAAACCATAAACTCTCAACCCTAAAAATAAAATAATAAAAATAATAAAAAACCCTAATGCTAAACCTTATACCTTATATCCTAACACTAAGCCTAAAACCTAAACTAGAAACCATAAATAAGAACCATAAACCTAAAAACTAAACACTAAACCCTAAATCCTAAACCCTAAAACTTAAAAACCCTAAACACTAAACCCTAAATGCTGAAACCCTAAACCCTAAATCCTAAACCCTAAAGCCCTAAACCCTAAAACCCTAAACCCTAAACCCTAAACCCTAAACCCTAAATCTTAAACCCTAAACCCAAAACCCAAAACTAACCCTAAACCCTAAACCATAAACCCTAACAACTAAAAGGCTAAAAAGCTAAACCTAAACTAAATAAAATGAAAAATAAAACAAGTAAATAAACCTAAACCAAAATATAATAAAAAAACATAAACTAAAACCAGAACCTAAACCTAAACCTAAACCTAAAAGAAAATAAAATAAAAAATAAAACTAAACTAAAATAAAATAAATAAAAACCTAAAATAAACTAAAAAAATAAAAAACCTAAATAAAATAAAAACTAAACCTAAAATAAAAACAAAATCGACCTATAATAAAATAAAATAAAAATAAAATAAAAACTTAAACCTAAATAATAAACCAAAAAATAAATCAAAAATAAAACCTAAACCCTAAAATAAAAAAAAAATTAAACCTAAACCTAAACCTAAACTAAATAAAATAAAATAAACTAAAAATAAACTTAAACCTAAACTAAAAAATAAAACATAAATAAATCTAAAACAAAACATAAAACCTAAACCTAAAAAAGATAAAATAAAAGCCTAAACCTAAACCTAAAAATAAAAAATAAAACCTAAACCAAAAATATAAAATAAAAAAAACTTAACTATAAAATAAACCTAAAACTAAACCTTAAAAATAAACTAAAATAAGAAACCTAAACTAAAATAAATAAACCTAAAATAAATAAAATCAACTAAATAAAAATAAAAAATAAACATAAATAAAAATAAAAAGTAAAATAAACTAAATAAACCTAAACCTACTGATTTACATAATTATTTTTTTTAAAGAAAACCCTAATCCTAAAAACCTTAAACCCTAAACCCTAAATAGTAAACCCTAAACCCCTAAACCTTTCCCTAAACCCTAAACCCTAAAACCCTAAATAATAGAACCCTGAATGCTAAACCCTAAACCCTAAACACTAAATCCTAAAAACCTAAAAACCTAAACTTAAAAATAAAATATATAAAACCTAAACCTAAATGAAATAAAGGAATAAAATAAAATATAAACATAAACCTAAAAATAAAATAAAATAAACTAATCAAAATAAACTAAAATAAACTAAATAAAAACCTAAACTAAACTATAAAATAAAATAAACATAAGAATAAAAACCTAAATAAAATAAAATCTAAACATAAAATAAAAATAAAATAAACATAAAATAAATAAAATAAAAACTAAATAAAAACCTAAACTTAAAAAATAAACCTAAAAGTAAAACCTAAAAAATAAATAAAAAATTAAACCAAAACCCTAAACTAAAAAAAAAACCTAAATTTAAAATAAAGAAATAAAGAAAATAAAATAACCCTAATCCAAACTTAAAATAAACTAAACAAAAATAAATAAAACTTAAACTTAAACCTAAATAAACTAAACCTAAACCTAAACCTAAGCTAAATGAAATAAAATAAACTGAAAATAAACGTAAACCTAAACTAAAACATAATATCTAAAAATAAACCTAAAATAAAAACCTAAAACCTAAACCTTAAAAATAAAATAAAAACCTAAACCTAAACCTAAAAAAATAAAATAAAATTAAAACTCAATTAAAAAATAAACCTAAACCGTAACCTAAACCTAAAAAATAAACTAAAATAAAAAACCTAAACTAAAATAAACAAACCAAAAATAAATAAACTAAACTAAATAAAATGAAAAAATAAACCTAAATAAAATAAAAAATAAAATTAACTAAAATAAATAAAAAATAAACTAAATAAACCTATAACCTATAATAGTAAACCCTAAATCCTAAACCCAAAACCCAAAACCTTAAACCTATAACCCTAAACCATAAGAAATCCTAAATCCTAAACCCTAAACCCTAAACCACAAACCCTCAAGTACTTCTATTGTCCTTATTCCCAAAACCATCAATCTTGAATCTTGGGGCGATTTTAGACCTATTAGTCTTTGCACCTTTTTCCAAAAACTCATTGCTAAATCAATTAATAATAGGATTAGCCTCGTGCTCCCTAAAATCATCTCACCTAACCAAACTGGCTTTGTTAAAAATAGAGCCATATCTGATAATATTCTTCTCGCCAAGAGCTAGTTCATGACATTGATGTATCTTCCAGGAGGTAATATTCTCTTCAAACTGGACATCTCTAAAGCCTTTGACAACCTCGTGGGATTTCCTCTTCAAATCTTACATTTGTTTGGTTTCTCCGATAATTTTATCCTTTTATAAAAGTTGTATCACTAACGTCTAGTTTTCTGTTATCATAATGGTGAGTCCCTTGGTTTCTTTACTTGAGCCATGGTTTATGTAAGGTGACCATCTTTCTCCTTCTCTTTTTATCATTGTTGTTGAATATCTTTCAAGGAGCCTCAATGATCTTTTCATTAAAAAACCTAACATGGTTTTTAAAACTTATGGTGGTTTCCTGCTTTCATCTTAGCTTTACTAATGATTTTATAATCTTCGCAATGCCTCTTCAACATGTTAAAACTATTAAGAATCTCTTAAATGATTTTGGCAAAGTTAGTGGTCTCTTCTTTAATGAAAGAAAATGCTATTTTATTCCCTCAGCTAAGATTCCTACCAATAGACAAAATCAAATCTCCAGAATTACTAATTTTAAGCAAAATCAACTTCCCATTAATTATCTCGGGGATCCACTTTTTAAAGGCCAGAAAAGATCTCATCTTTTGATGACCTTATTCAAAAAAATTTCTAATAAAATTTGGGAATTTCATTTACTCTCTTGTGGTAGGCTTGCCTTGATTAAGAGCACTCTTAATTCCATGCCTTTATATCTCATCCAAACCATTGTGCCGACCATTTCTAGCATCAATAGAATTGAGCGTCTCCTAAACAAATTTTTCTGGGGCTCCAATACCTCTAAAAAAATGCACTGGACCTCTTGGTTTAAAAGTTGTGGCACTTTTGATGAAGGTGGTCTTGGTTGTAAATCCATAAAAGAAGCTATCAATGCCTTTTCCTATAAACTCGGTGGAATTTTAGGAGTAATCATAGTCTTTGGGCTAATTTCATGTTTGTTAAATATTGCCAGGGTAAGCACCCCCTCATTTGTCCCTTTAAATCGTGATTCTCCTGTGGAAAAGACTTTGTCTATCAAATGGGATGCAAAATCCTTAATTTTTTGGGGCATTAACTCTGGCTCTTCTTTCTTTTGGCAAGATAACTGGAGTGGATGTGGATCCATTGATGACTTACTCTCCACCCATTCCACTACCGCTATTAGAGTAAACTCTTTCTGGCATAACAATAAGTGGAACAATAGTAAGCTTGCTGATTTTATCCCTTTTACTTTCTTGAATATGGTTACTACTATTCCTATCACTCCTCACAATCAAGATCAGATTCTCTTTAAGCTCTCACATAATGGTGATTTTAACCTCAAAAATGTGTGGCTCCACATTAAAGATACTCATGATTTCTCCTATGTGTTCTCCAAACATTGGAATAATAATATCCCTACTTTTTATTATGTTCTTACTTGGCATATTTTGAAAATTTTATCCCTGTTGATTCCTTGTTCTGGGGTAAAGGGCTCCATTTACCCTCTAAATGTCAATGTTGTTTCCATATTGAGAATGTTAATCATGTTTTTGTTAATGGGGTCATTGCTTCTAAACTTTGGATTTGGTATGATGATCTTTTTAACATTGTCAATTTCAAGGGCTCTCTTACTTTATATCAACTTCTTGAAGTCTATTTTGATAATACTATTAAAGGTCACATTAAAATTATCATTGCTATCACTCTTATCTGGTTCATATGGATGGACCGTAATGATGCAAAACATCGTGGGATCCCTATGAACCACGTGAGGATTATTGCTAGAACTAAAAACAAAATTCATGACTTGTTTAAAGCCAATCTCATTCATTTCGCATAAGGGTAAATTTGTGGCCAATAAACTAGGTTTTAACCCGGACCAACCTTATCAAATGACAAGATTGTCTATTGGAAAAACCTCTTGACCATATTATTAAAATCATATCGATGGCTCGCTCTCATAATGGCTCGTTGTGGTGGCATTTTCGGAACTCTAAGGGTATAGTACTATGTGCTTTTGCTTATCCCCTTATTTCTGACGTCCCATTTTCTCGAGCTTATGGCGTACAAAGCTCTTGAAGATTTTCCTCAAAATAGTGGCTCAATATTTGGATTGAGGTGGATGCTCTTACTATTGATTGATCTTTTGACTTCCAAGATGAGATTGTACTACCTCCTCAAACAAACTAGAGCTCTTCTTTCCCAAATTGAATTTTAACATCACTCATGTTTGGCATGAAGGAAATGCTTGTGCTGACTACCTTGCCAATCTGGGTGCTAGATCCGATGGTATCATCTTCTTTGATCAACTCACCTTACCCAAACACTTGCGTGGGTTGGTTAACTTGGACAATTATGGGTTTCCTTATCTCAGAACTTAATCTAACCTTTTGATGTATACTGTCCATTCATCTTTTATCTGTATGCCTCTTTATTTTTTGGCTTTCTGTTC
This sequence comes from Cymbidium sinense, assembly GCA_021442155.1. NCBI lineage: Eukaryota > Viridiplantae > Streptophyta > Magnoliopsida > Asparagales > Orchidaceae > Cymbidium > Cymbidium sinense. The sequence goes on from CM038220.1 coordinate 187,207,613, forward strand.
CTTTTTGTGTCTTTTGTGGATGCTTCCAGGATATTATTTACTTGTCTTGATCTTAGTGTCATGATTTGGTGTTTTAATAGCTTCTCCCGCTTTTGGCATTTACAGCGATAAAGGGTACTTGTTGCTATGTGCATACTAATACCCTTCATTGGAATTTTATTGAGCTATGAGTCAGTTGCTATTGGTTTTATAACACCATTCCTATTTGGGATTTTAATATCAATGCTGCCTTCATTACTAATCCTAGGGGGCTTAATCATTACTTGATGGAGATATTTATTTTGATGGGTTTAGCTACTGCCATTAATTTTGCAACCTTTTTGTTTCTCAAAGATATTATTCTTGCTTGGAGCATCTTAGTTACCTATGTTGTTTTTATGCATTGTATTAGTGTTCACTATCTTTGGTTGCAATATTTATTTTGATGATTTCTTGTTAGGTTGTTGGATTTTAGCGATAATGATGTGGTAGCTTTTGACATCTTTGCTTGTCTCCCTATTAGATCTTGGGGGCTCTTGATATTCTCTTTGACTCTAGCTTGGGTGACATTTTCCTTTTATTTTTTGGGAGTTATCTTTTATTTTATTTTTCTTCATGAAGAGGTTTTTTGGCCTTTTGCGATATTTATCTTCTTGGCTATTGTCTATCTTGGAATCTGGACCCCATTCAACATGCTCTCTTTGGAATCCATTTTATTCGGGGTCCCTTTGGTGGGATCTTGTTGTGGGGCTTTCTTCTTTTCTTCGCCATGGTTGTTTTTTCAAGTTTTCTTATAGTGCTTGACCTCCTTACCCCTTACTTATTATTGAGAACTTTGATATTACTTCTTGGTTATCTTTTATGCTTCTTTTACTTTGCTTGGGTGGAATCTCGGCATTCTGTTTCTTTCTATTTATTTATTTTTTGACTGGATGGAGTTTCTTGATTTTTATTGATTTTTTTTTTGTGCGGGATGTTTACGAGATTGGGGCTTTGGTCAATCTCTTTTCTCTCTTGTCGAAGATAATTTGTTTTTTGCTGGCTGTCTTCTCTTGCTCCCTACAGGAATGGGTTTTCATCTTGGCCTCTCTTTTTGGTTTTTACTATGTTTACCCTCTCATTCTGGCCTATTCTATATATTTTCGATCACGGAAAGGTCTTGTTATTCCTTTCAATGCTAGTCATTGGTTTTTTGGGACTGTTTCCAAATTCTGTCTTTGTGATTTATGGTTGTTTTGATTCTCGATTTTCCAACTTTTGTGTTATTATCGCTATTTTTGATCACACATCTTTACATCTTTGTTTTCATCGATTGTTTGCCATAGTTAGAATTCTTCTCTTTTATTATGGGATCCATTTTATGCACTCTACTCTTAATGGCTTTTCCTGGTCAACTTGTTGATACCTCCTTTCTTAGTTGTTGGGCGATATGGACCCTTGAGGCTCTATTAATCTTGCTATTTTGGATTTGTTTCCCATGCTAGGTTTGGAGTTACTTAATGGATTTTCATTTCTTTGAGGTTGTGGGTACTCTTGTTTACTACTCGGGAATTACTTGAACTCATTCATTCTCTCTATTTTATATCTTTTTCTTAAAGTTGCTTTTCTTAATAAGTGTAAAAATGTCTCCATTATTGGTTTTGGAATTTTGAGTACCTTGCCCAAGTTTTCTTTTTATTTTTCTTTTTTCTGTCTTTCTTCTACGGGATGTTGGTCTTCCACTTTTGTTTCCCTCTATGCTATGATGGGAACATGCAAATCTTGAAGATCATTCTTTTGTTGCTTGAAATTAATCAATGGTTTATCTTATATGCATAATTGGGTTATTTGGCCAACCTCACGGTTATTACTATCATTCATCCAGCGAGTGGATTAATGTGACTAAGCAATGCTCTTGCTGTTTGCTTGAATGTCTCTTCGGATTGGCTTGTGGTGGGGTGGTGTCATTACCTATCCCTCCCTATCTATTCTACTCATTCCTACTATTTTTACAGTAGACATTGAGTTGGGGTTTCTTGACTTTCTTGCTCCTTGCACTTAATTACTTTTATTCAAGGTAGGACAGTTGTTGAGCATCAAATGGTTGCAACCTTCCTTATTCTTATTACTTTTCTTTGTTTGTGAAATCCCATGTCTACTTTAATATCTCTTTGCAGAATGGAATTGTATCATTACCTCCATTGTTGGTTTTGGTCTTTAGAGTACCTTGTTGAAGTGCTCTTTGTTTCTTTTTTGTCTTATTTTTTCTTTAATATCTCGGGCATTCATCTTTCTGTTGTTATTTCCCCTCTCTTGGCTATGATGAGAACATGCAAATCATGAGTACTCTACTGCTTTACCTGCTCTTAATCACTATTTTATCTTTTATTAATAGTTGGGTTATTGCTCACCTTGTGGTTATTCTTGTCATTGCTTTTTTGGCAGCGGATTACTATTTACGCTACTAAGCAACTATACTTCTTGAACTTTTGCTCGATTATCTCTTCTTGGAATTGTTTTGTGGTGGGTGCTCTCTACCTAATTTTTTATCTATCTTTCTTTCCAGCCATTTTGACTTATGTGGTTGGTGGGGTTTCTTGACTTTTCGGTTTCTTTACTTAATTCGGCAATGTGGTGTTGACTATTTGTTGTTTTGCGACTTATGGGCTTTGAGCATGAAAACCATTTTAATTCTTGCCTCTCTTATCTTTTTAGCTTTAGCTTTGGGCTAATGCTATTAAGATGATCTTAACTAATTCATATTCAAACCTTATCATGCTCTATCTGAATGGGACTTATAGTGAGCTTCTTTTGCTTGAATATGATGAACTTCTTGTATTGGTGCTAGAATTCATTGACATGGTGTCTTATATGGTCTTATTTCCGGGATGGGAAACCCTTTCTCATTCATTTTTTCGATCTCTCTATTTGATTATATTTAGTAGGATATCAAGACTTTTATCAAATGGATGCAATCTGGGTTTGTTGGCTATGATGGTGATGATTTCACTCCCTTTTGGTTTGGTAGTAGCTCTTGTGATGTAACCCTTCTCTGAAGTTTGGATGCTCTTATTTGCCTCCACTTGGTGTGGCCGAGCACGAGCCTTCTCTATCACAACTCTTTACTATCATTCTCAGATTATGTAGTTTTCAGTTATCATTTTGTATGTATTACCTTAACTGCTCTAACTTCTTTCTGTTTACATTCTTGCAGGTGCTTCTCTCTTGTCCTCTTGTAGGTTTGCTCAGTGTCATGCATTCTCTCCCATCCTGCAGAGCATTGGCCCTAATCTTTCATTGGCTTATTATGTTAATCAATTTATATCTTTTGATTGCTTTATTGTTTTCTTTTGCTTTTGGCTGTACTTATAGGGGATTTACTCCCTAGGCTGATTGTAGCTCTTTGAGCAATAGTTCTAGAGTATCCCCTTTAAGGACCTTGTAACCCTCTTTTTGTAAAATTCCCCTACATGGGGTTCCCCTAAAAAGAAAAAAACCCTAAACCTAAAATAAAAAACTAAATAAATTAAAAAGTAAACCTAAACCCTAAAACTAAATAACCCTAAACCTAAACCTAAACCCTGAGAATGGGCAAAACCTTGATGGCATGAACATCACTAATAACTAGGCTCAGTCTAGATCTAACGTGGAGGTGAAGGTGGAGGATCATAGTGGTGGTGGGGGAGGTCCTAGTGGATGTCGGCTGCAGCGCTGGTTTTGAGGTGGGGAGAAACGATGGTTACAACCATGGTGGTGGTGTAGGAGAGATCGGGATACGATGGTGAATCAGCTACTCAGTGTCGGGGTGGTTCTAGCTATCTAGGGTTTTGAAGACAGTCAATCTGATCTGTTGCTTATGGAGCTGACTTTATAGTAGAGCAGTTCTAGCTATCTAGGGTTTATGAGCTCATTTTTATCTATATCATCGGTGTGATTTAGAAAACTTAGGGTTGCTTTGTTATGATGTTGAATTTGTTCTCTGTAAAATTCTAAACCCTCATTAAAACCCTAAACTCTAAATCTACCCTAAACCCACCTAAAACCCTAAACCCTCAACCCTAAATCCTCCTCACCTGACCCTACCCAAAACATAAAATCCTAAACCCTAAACTCTCCACCCTGAGCCAAAATATAAACCTAAACTACCCTCCACTAAACCCTAAACCTAAGATAAACTAAATAAAACATAAAAGGATATAAATAAATAAAATCAAACCTAAAATAAAAATTAAATTAAATAAAAAAAACTAAAACCTAAACCTAATAAACCTAAAGATAAAATAAAATAAAAAAATAAACTAAAAAAAAACAAAGTAAACTAAAAATAAAATAAACCCAAAAATAAAAAACATAAATAAAATAAAACCTAAATGTAATATAAAAATAAAATAAACCTTACAAAAATAAAATAAAAACTAAATGACTACATGGTTTTAAAATCATAGGAAGAAGTACCACTAAAGCGATTATAATTCCAGAAGTCGAACAATTTATTCTCTCTTGTGGTGGTAAACCCCTATGTCCACCCATCGCTTAGATTTAGGTCACGCTTTAGCTCATACTAAAGCACCTTAGATTTAGGATCTGAGGTAGCTATTTACTTCAGACTATGGGCATAAATCTTCACCTCTTAGGGATTCCTACAACTTTGTGTTGGTGGATTATAATCTTTAGTAATCTAATTAAATTTCAACTCAAAACATATAATGTAAAGAGGCGGTTGTGCTAGGTTGTCTCTAGGAGTAAGTCTTCATCACTGAATTTAACTCCTAAGATGTCCTTCAAGTGGCATGCCTCCTCTTTAATAGTGATCGGTTGAGCTAAGCAAATCTCTAGATCAAGTAAGGCCATGATTAGAGATTCCCCCATCTCTTTGGATAAGACAACATAGATGCTTAACTTATCTTGAAACTTTCTAAGGTGACCTGAGATAGTAATCAACTCACGCGGTCCTCTACAAGCATATCCATGAGTGGAGCATCCTGGGGCTATCTGCTCCTGGAAATAATGACTTGCCCTGCCCAGTGCTGAGGTAGCTTTGACTTCTTGGAATGATGAGCCTGAAAGTTCTACCTTCTCATGGCATACCTATAGCTCTCTATGGGATCCTGAGTGGGTTGACCAAGTCTATCTCAAGAGGTGAACCTAACCCAGCCCCTGACCCAAACCCAAAACAAAAAGAAAGAAAAACCCTAAACCCTAAACAACCCCTGGCCTCCACCCTAAAGCTAAAACCTAAACCTAAATAAAACCTAAAATAAAATAAATAAAACCTAAAATAAAATAAAATATAAACTAAAATAAATAAATAAACTAATAAAAATAAAAAATAAACCTAAACAAAAATAAAAAATCCAATCAAATCAAATAAATAAAAAATAAACTAAATAAACTAACTAAACCTAAACTTATCAGTTTACTTAATTTAAAAACAAAACCCTAAATCATTGAAAACTCTAAATCCTGGGCCCTCCTCTGACTCTAAACCCTAAACCCTGGGCCCTGGGCTTTAAAACCCTTCTCCCTAAACCCTCCCTAAACTACCAAAAAAAAAACAGCCCTGACACTCTGGGTCCTCTAGGCCCAAACTGAGCCTCTGAGCACTAAATTGCTCATGAGCCCTAAACCCTGGGCCCTAAACCCCACTCTCCCAGACCCTGGGCCCTAAAGGCCTGACTCCCTAAGACTGGGCCCTATTAAACATGAACCCTAAATTCTTACCTGGATGAGCTCAGATCTCTGATTAAAAATAACATAAAGTTCCTAATACCTAAACTCCACACTAGAGCCCCTAGCCAAAACTGACCCTAAAGGAAACCTGGGACTCAACCCAACTAAACTTCCTAAAGAATACTCCAAACTTACCATCTGGGCCCTTAGCCACAAAACCTGGGCCCTGGGCCCTCACAAGGCCACAGAGCCCTGAAGCACTGAGAGCCTACAAGAACCACAAGAGCTTAGGCTTAAAAGTAATACAAAACTCAGCTAAAAGAAATAATCTGAGCCTAAAAGATAAGCAAAGATAAAACCCCAACTGATTATGTGAGCAGATAAAATAGACAAAGATTAAGAGTAAAATATAAAATCCTAGTTAAAATAAAAATAAAAAGCTAAAATAAAATGAAATAAACTAAATAAACTAAATAAACTTAAACTTACGGTTTACTTGCTTGAAAACCCTTAAACCATATCCTAAAACCCCAACCTAAGCCCAAAACCCTAAACTAACCTTGAACCTACCACACTTGACAACAGCCTAAACCCTAAACCCTAAACCCTACCCTGGCCTTAAACCACATAAAGCATAAACCACAACCTAAACCTAAAAGCCCTACACTAAGAACTGGGCCATAAAGCCCTAAATCCTGGGCTTGCCCTAAACCTAAACATAGCCCACCCTACCCTAAACCTCAAGTAACTAAATAAATTAAAAAATAAACTTAAACCCTAAAACTTAATAAACCTAAACCTAAACCTAAATGCTAGGAATGGGTAGAACCTTGAAGGCAAGAACATCACCATAAACTAGGCTCAGGCCGAGGTGGCATTTATCGTAGTGGTGGTTGGGGATCTGGAGGTGCTGGTGGATATGGAGGTGGTGGTCAGAGCAGTGGTGGTTATGGAGGCGGGAGGAGCGATAGAGATTATAGTCATTGTGGTGGAGGGAGAGATCAAGGATATGGTGGTGGATTTCACTACTAGAGAAGCCAGGGCAGTTTTGAAGGGAACTAGAGAAATTGAAGAATGACCAATCCAATCTACTTCTTATGGAATCCGTGTCTTTACAGTAGAGATGATTCTAGTTATCTAGGGTTTTTGACTTGCTCTATGTGTGCTCCTTTTTTATCTATGTCATCGCTTGTGTTTTAGAAAACTTGGTGCGTTACTTGGTTGATGAAGTCAAAAAGCAGAAATATTGAATCTAAATTTATTCTCTATTAAATTACAAAAAAACTAAAACCCTCAACCCTAAACTAAAACTTGAACCCTAAAACTAAAACCTAAACTTTAAACCCTAAACCCTAAAAATTATAAACCCTAAACCCTAAACCCTAAATCCTAAACCCTAAAACCCTATACCTAAACCCTAAACCAAAAACACTAAACCCTAAACCCTAAACCCTAAATCTTAACCCTAACCCTAACCCTAACCATAGACCCCAAACACTAAACCCTAAATCCTATAACCCTAAACCCTAAACCCTAAATCCTAAAGCTTAAACCCAAAACCTTAAACCCTAAATCCTAAACTAACCCCAAACCCTAAGCTAACCCTAAACCCTAAACCCAACACCATAAAAACCCTAAATCTTAAAGCCAAAATAAACCCTAAACCTTAAACCCTAAACCCTAACCCTAAACCCTAAACCCTAAAACCCTAAACCCTAAAATCCTAAACCCTAAACCCTAAACCCTAAATCTTAAACCCTAAAAACCTAAAAACCTAAACCTAAACTAAATAAAATAAATAAATAAACCTAAACCTAAATAAAATAAAATAAAAACATAAATAAAAACTAAACCTAAACCTAAACCTAAAATTAAAATAAAATAAGTTAATAAAAATAAATTAAAATAAAATAAATAATAATCTAAACCTAAACTAAATAAAATCATAATCAATGATTGAACATGACAAAACTCTCAATTGAGCCAAACCAAGTCGAATTGGCCATTTGACCCAAGTTTACCAAAATTGGCCTAAAAAGCCAAAATAGTTCAAACCACAATCCAACTCAAATTGATTGCAAACCAATGGTTCTAGTTCATTCCAAATTGATTATTAAACTTGACCAAAACCATCATTTAGCCCAATTTAACCAATTGGTCAACCTAAGCTAACCTAGCCCAAATTGATCTAAAGGGTCAAATTAGCCAAAATCCAAATTAATTCTAAATTAAACTAAACCAAAGCCTACAATAATTTTCAATTAGCCAATTGAACTTGGCTCAACACTTAAATGAACCCAATTTGGTCAAATTGGTCAAATTGGTCAACTTGGCCCATTTGACCTATTTGAACCCAAATGAGCCGTAATCAAATCCAAAGCAAATTGAACCAAACCAATGACACAAATACACTCCAAATGGTCATGTGAACTTGACCCAACTCTTGGTTTGACCCAATTTGACCAATTTATCAACTTGACCCAACCTAACCCAATTTAACCTAAATAGGTCAAATCAAGTCAAATCAAACCAAATGAACTCCAAATCACTTGAAATTTGGGCTAACCCACTTTGACCCATCTTAAATCTACCCAAATCAAACCCATAGCCAAATGACCACTTTGCCCTTAGGTTTAGGGCATCCCATGAGATAAGACATTTGCATCTTTGGTCATTTCCTCCCCTTGGCCACTTGGCACCCATTCATAAGTCCACTTAGGCACCAAAGGCTGTGGCTAACCTAACCCAAGAGTGGTTGGGTCAGCCATGATTAATGAGGATGTGAAATCACCTCCCCATTCCCATTGGAGTATTTCAAACCACCAAAGACACCCACTACTCCCATGTCAGCCTACCTCCCACCCTTCCTCCACTCATAAGAGGCCATGTGGAGTGATTCTCTACCCAAAATGAGCCCCCCATGGTGACCATTTGATCAAAGAGCCAAAATAATCATCATCGTCCAAGCCAATAAAGGAGGGGGTGTACCCCCTTCCTCATTCTCACTCAAACACACACACTCACACTCGATTCAACCCTAGCAGCCAAGGAGAGACATTCCAGAGCTTCCCCTTGCATTTCTCGAGCTTCTTAAATTCCCCATTCTCTTTTACATGAAACTGAAACATGGGAGCAAACCAGGATTTGTCATTTCCCCATTTCACAACATAAGTGCAATTAACTTTGCACACACCATCCTTGGACTTAAATGAGCTGAAAAAATCATTTCCCAAGCTTCCCGATGGCTGGAGGGTGGAGTTCGATCAAGGTCGATTGCTTACGTGTCGTGGGTTGGTCTTCCGAGAAAACCACATCAAATCAAAGCTCGTGCGGCTCAACAGGGCTTTCTTTCTACCAAATGAAGCTTCCTCAATCATTAGAATCAAGTCATAAGTTTCAATGAGGTATGCCATTAAAATTGATCCGTAGCTTAAAATAGGTTGGTCCTTTGTGAGGAAACTTACATCTCATGCGATCTCCACCATTGGATGTGTTTGTTATGCTTCCCTGAAGGTATGGGATCAATTTGATCCCCATTCGAGCTCAGATCAAGTGATGATTGATGGATGGTATCCATCTCTCATCGCTCGAGAGGAGATAGATCATGGACCATCCATTTTGTGTGATCGAAATGGATGGTCCTGATATGATCATGCATAGAACCCCTCTTTTCTTTTAATTCGTGCATTTAATTATGGCCATTCGATCCCAGATCAGAGGACCCACATAAAATGCATTTCGCCTCCATGTCAGCATTGAATGTGACAACTTAAATAACCAATCCCGTCATGCCACAAGGAAAGCGTGTCACGTTAGCGCACCGCATCAGCAACCACATGGTGCTGACGGGGTTAGGGGGTTAATTAGGTTAATTAATCCATTTTTAATGCTAAAACTTTCAAAATCCATAACTAATTATAGAAAAATCCAAAAAATACAAATGAGGGCTCATTTTAAAGGTATTTCAGAGGAGAATCCATTATAATTATTGTTAATTAATTTTAAATAGTAATTTATATTTAATTAAGGTTTAATTAAAATTTTAATTAGCTTAATTATACTTTGGTTAATTATCCAATTAATTTCAAACTTTCTAGAGATGTTTAGGGGGATGACCTCTGCCTCCTCTATTTTTCTTGGGATTTGTTGGATAATTAATTAGGAAAATCAATGGATTAAGTATTAATTACTCTCATATCTTAATTAATGATAATTAAGCAAATGAATAGTAAATTAATCATCAATTAAGCTTATTAACCTCTATTAATGGGGATGAAGTTTAAGGAAATGAATTGGGACCCCCTCTTCTAATCTTTTCCTAAAGTCTCCATTCCCTCTTAAATAAATAAATAATTAAAACCCATTAATTAATTAATTAACAAAATTAATCAAAATCCAAATCATATATAAACTTTAATTAACTAATTGAAAGGATTTATGGATTGAGACTTAGGCTCCCTTCTCTGTCTCTTTCCTAAGTCCATTTCATATTGTTGATTAAGGATAATTAAGATTTAATTAGATAATTATTAAACTTAATTAATTTGATTAAATCTAATTCTCTAATTAACTCTTGGGTAGCTCTTTGGGTGTTCAATAATCTAAAGACAGAGAGAGATAATTAAATTATGGTTGGCTCACATGTGTGAGAAAACCATAAGAGTAATTAAGTGAGCTCCTTAAGCTTAATTAATTAATAATGAGCTAATTTCATTAGACCCTTTCATTTCATAGCAGCATTTACATTTACTTTTCTATGTGATTGCATATCATATTAGCTCATAATTATTTAATTAATTACCTTAAGGTGATATAGGTAAGGGTTAATTACTTGATTTAATCCATGCTTAACTTAAACCAATTCATAAAATCAACCAAATTGCTTTTCATTAAATCAAATTAACTCACACATATGGGAATGGGATTAGGACCAGCAAACCTCTTCCACATTTCATAAATCAAATCAAACATGAAATCAAAAATAGCTTTAAGAAACTTTGGTTTATCATAAACAAGCTTATTTAATGTGATTGTTCTTAGGAATTAGTTGGATTGAATGAGATTGTATGCTTGTGTTTCTTTGTTTCTTTCCAATCATATTAAAAATATGTATGCCACTTGTAAGCATGCATTCATTGCTTTCAAAAATTAATTAACTAAAAAATGATTTCCTTTATGCCAATTTGTATGTGTTGACTTAATTAAGAAAATGTGTGGCTATTATCACTACTAAATCTCAAATATATATTTAAAAGCTTCTTAATGAATTAGAATATGTGTTGTGACTTTAGTTATATATATTTATAGGAAGTGCATGTGAATATAAACTTAGTGTATGAAGTGAAGTTTCTTTCATATATTCATATGTTGATTTGCATAAGTAAGAATGTTAGTGGGTATATTAGTCTGGACATCCCAGGGACACATGGCTTTAAGTAGCCCTAAAGAGGTTCCTACCTCACTCCCTTGGTGTAGAACAATGGCAACGTACTTGCTTGATTTTATTCTTATGCATCTTTGATATTAGAATTTAGATAAAATTTTAATTCATTTACACAAAAAAATCAATTAAATTGAATCCAACTTTTGTATAGTTTTCATTTTTATAGTTGCTTGCACATTCACATATATATAAGAATAGTGGGTATATTAGTCTGGACATCCAAGGGATGCACAACTTTAAGTAGACCTAAGGAGGTTCCTACCTCACTCCCTTGGTGCGAAATAATGACATCGTACCTACTTAAAATTCTTATATATATATATATATATATATATAGTGTGTGTGTGTGATACAACTAGTGGATGAAAACTATAATTTTATGAAATCAATTCTACTTTTGCATGATTCTCATTCTTATAGTGGATTATACATCCATATGTATCTGAGGATAGCAGGTATATTAATTTGGACATCCCACAGATGCACGGCTTTAAGTAGCTTTAAAGAGGTTCCTACCTCACTCCCTTAGTATAGAACAATGGCGACGTACTTGCTTGAAACTCTTATACATTTGTGTGTATATTTGGCTAATAAATGACAATCCCCTTTTCTATTAAAAAGAAATATGCATTCATACTTTGTTTAAGTGGTTGAATTGATTAATCATGTAACTTAAAGCTCTTTGCTTATGCTTTTGCATAAGAATTTAGATAGGGCTTTAAATTAATATGACAAAATAATTCAACCAAATGAAATATCAATTCCAAATACGTTCGCTTACTTTCATCATTCAAGTATGCTAAGATATAAATTGCAAGTATAGGTATGTTTAGGACTTAACCATATGCATGTTGTATATGATGGAAAAAATAAACAAACATGTGTCATGTGATTGTAATTAATGCTAATTAATCTTGAGATACCTTTATTATTGAATGAGTTTATTTAAAGTGAACCTAAATTTAAGATTAATTAAAATATATAATAAGCCATTCAATAAAGAGAATTATTTAATTAATTGGCATTAGAAATGACTTAAGGTAGGGATAAAAGAGAGTGACCCTCTCTTTCCTTCTCTTTATAACACTTAGTTGCTTAGTGTAAATCAAATAAAATAAAATAAAACATTAAGTACAACTTACAAATCAATTAAACCACTTAAAGTGAAACCACCATTCATAATTAAATATCTTAATACATAGAAAATTATAACAAAGCCTAGTTAGGATATACCACACAAGCCTTAATATATAGACCTTAGATTAAGTTACCACTACTAGCTTTATGTTAGGGCGGTTCATGGTTTGGTGTATGTTTGATTTTGTGATGTATTATTTTAGACTGGATGTTAGGGTGTATGCCTCATAGACTGGATGCTAGGTCGTGATTAGCCTAACCATATTTTATGTTAGGACAGGTGGACTTGGTTACCCATGTGCAGGGTGCTAAGTCCAAATTATACATGTAATTGCTTGGGTGGAATGTATGCTTAGTTAACCTCTAGTTTTCAGGTGTAGTTAGATTTATCATTCCATTTCCATTTAATTTTATAATTAGGAATTAGGATTAGTGCTATGGGAGAATTAAGATGAGAATTGGCTAGAAGATTATGTCTTATGTGCCATGTGATCCCTTAAAGTGAGCCAAATCAAAGAAGCAAAGAAGAAGAAAGAAGTAATGAAGATTTGAAGAAGATGAAGACCCCCATAGCATGTATTCATTATTAATAATAATTATTCTTTTGTATTCTGGGTTGTATAAGGGTAGAGCTCGGCTACACATTTTTCTTCTAGGTTGTATGATAATACTTGACCGCACTGGACTTTTATTCTTTTGCGCTAGCTTTATAAATTGTTTGATGATTTATTTATATTGCACACTAGAAATTGCATGCCTCTTGTAGTTTTTTTTTGTATTGATGCTTTAATGTGTGGTGTGGATATGATTAAGCTCTTAGTGAAAGATAAATTTTCTACCCAATTATAACTCATAACTAAAATTTTCTACAACTCAAAACCTCATCATAAAGCTTAGGCATTAAATCATGATAATTAAAAGATTTAAAACCCTTAGCTAAATGTTGTATGTCTAATATCATACATGCATCTTCTACCACTCTTGTAAAATGAGGGCCCCTTTCTTGCATTCATGGGAACCACTTGACCTACGAGAGCAACTCCTACTGACGGGGCTTCACCCTCTTCTTTCTTGATTTGGCCCATAACTTGCTTCATCATGCATTTAGGCATATAAAAATCCTATGGGTTGTATCAAAATGAAGTGTCAAATACAAATAAAGTTTGAAAATATTTGCATTAGACTAGGTCATTACTCATACCACTCATGCTCTAGTCTCTTTAGAGTGGGTTTAAGGACTTTAATCTCTTTGTAAATAATAACAACCTAACTATCTTGCAATTCATAAGACTTGACAACATGATTTTAAGGTGTAGGAGGAGTTAGCTGGCTACCACTCTAGATGGTTATAAGTCCAGCAGTTAGCCACCCTCTCTTAAAAAGGTAAATCATATACCCATCTTTTCATAGATTTAGGTCACGCTTTGGTTCTTGCCAAAACTCTAGATTTAGGATCTGAGGTAGCTATTTTCTTTAAGATACTAGCATAAATCCTCACCTCTTAGGAATTTCCACAATCTTGTGTTTTGGGATTATTTGACCTAGTTTCTTAATAAAATGTCAACTTTAATAAAAATCAATCCTCTCAATTTCAAACATATAAAGCCCAATCATAAGATAGATTAGAATGCTCACTAGGTTTCCTAGTATCATGAGCATTCCTTACTCATCTCCCTTTGGCTTTGATAATAAGTCTCTCCTTTTGATCTATCCTACTTGATTTTCCAAACATAGCCAATTTATTGATAGTCCTATCTTTAAAATCTTTGGAGACAACAGTTGCCTACTTTAATCAAGAGTATTCCTAAGGAACTCACCTTCCTTAGGATGTAATTAACTATGGGGGCTTGCTCCTATAGAGAACTTTAGAACCCAATTTAAATATTTCCTTGCTTTATTCATCCATGTATAGTAGCAGAAAAATCTCTGGTATATTCGAAGACCCATCATGCCTTAGGAGTCCTTATTAGGTGATTAGGTTCATTATAGAGCTGTGATTTCTATCTATCGAGATAGTGCACCATTCCTTGATGTCATACCCGATCGCCTTAATAAGTACACTCTCAGATCCATGTGGTGTTGCCCATACACATAAAATCAAAAAGAAACACCATAGATGCACTATCTCAAAAGATGGAAATCATCACCCTATAATGGACCTAATCACCTAAGGAACTCCTAAAGCATGATTGGTCTTCGAATATACTAGAGATTTTTCCTTACTTTATATGGAAAAGTAAAGTGGGGTTTATTTTAAGCCGGGTCCATTAAGTTCCCTATGGAGGCAAGCCTCCATAGTTAATTACATCCTAAGGGATGTGAATCCCTTAAGAATACTCTCAATTAAAGTCACAATTTAAGTCCTCAAATATTTCAAGGCTAGATTATCAAAGGATTAGATGTATTGGAAAATCAAGTGGGATTGTTCAAAGAGAAGACTTATTTTAGAAGCCAAAGAGAATAAGTAAGAAACGCTCATGATACTTGTAAGCCTAATGAGAATTCCAATCTATCATATGGTTGGGCTTTATATGTTTGAAATTGAAGAGATTTATTTTATTGAAGTTGACATTTCATTAAAAAGCTAGGACTTATAATCCCGCAATACAAGGTTGTAGAAATGCCTAAAAGGTGAGGATTTATGCTAGTAGCCCGAAGGAAACAGCTACCTCAGATCCTAAATTCAGAGAGCTTTGAACTAAACCAAAGCATGACCTAAGTCTAAGCAAAGATAGGGTATATGGTTCACCTCGACAAGAGAAGGTAAATCATCTGATTATTGGACTTATAACTGCCTGGAGTGCTCACCAGCTAACTCTCCTATGCTTTAAATCCATGTAAGCAAGTTTCATGAAAGTGCAAGATAGTTGGGCTATTATTTATTTAGAAAGAGACTAAAGTCCTTAAACCCACTCTCTAAGAGACTAAAGGATGAGTGGTATGAGTAATGACTTAATCTACAAATGTAAATCTTTTCAAATTTTACTTGATTTTTGATGCTTCATTTTGACAAAAGCTTTAGGATTTTGTATGCTTATATGCATGATGAAATTAGATTGTTGGCTAAATCATCAAGAAAGGGGTGTTTTCCACCACAAGGGATGCCCTCACAGGTCAAGCATTCTGCTATCATGCAAGGATGGAAATCTCATATTTTAAGAGTGAAATAATATGATATGCATCTTATGAAACATTCAACATCCAGCTAAGGTGTTGTTAAATCTTTTAATTATCTTGATTTATTTCTTAGGCTTTTATGTGAGGTTATGAATTATATGAAAATTTTTGTTATGAGTTGTAGTTGGGTAAAAGATTTATTTTTTCCTAAGAGCTTAATTGCATCCAGTCCATACAAAAAACATCAATCATAAAGAAACTATGAAGAGGCATGTCATTTCTATTGTACAAGCTAAACATAACATCAAATATTTTATAGCTACCACAAAAGTATAAAAGGTCGGTGTGGTTGGGTATTGCTGTACAACTCGATAAGAAAAATGGGTACCCAAGTTTTACCCTTATACAACCTGGAGTATGAATTAATAAAATTACAATTTACAGGTGATAAATGTTATAGGGGTCTTCAAATCTTCAAGTCTTCATGTCTTCATCTTTATATCTTCATTTGATTTGATTTACTCCACTTCAAAAGCATCATATGGCCTCCCATGACAAAACCTTCTAGCCAATGTTCATCTTTATCCCCCTATAACATTAATCCTAATTCCTAATTGCAAAATTACATTTAAATGGAAAGAGTAAATCTAACTACACCTGTAAAATAGAGGTTAACTAAACATACATTCTACATAAGCAATTATATTTATAATTTGGACTTAGCACCCTGCACATGGGTAACCAAGCCCACCTGTCCTAACTTGGATTATGCTTAGGGGCTTAATCAATCTATAAAGAGAGCATTTATATTTATTTTTGAGCAGCCCCTTAAGCACAATCCCCTACAAAAGACATAATTAGGCTAATAATGACCTAACATCCAGCCTACACAACATGCACCTAACATCCAGTCTAAAATAATACATCACAAAACAAAACATATATCAAACCATGCACCATCCTAATATCAGACTAGAAGTGGTGACTTAATCTAATGTGTGTGTATTAATGCTTGTGTGGTATGTCCAACTAGGTTTTAGAGTTAAGATTTTCTAAGCATAGAAAGATTCAATTTAAAGGGTGGTTTCACTTCAAGTGCTTTAATTGATTGGAAAGTTTTAATTTATGTCTTGTTTGGCTTTATGTGACATACACTTAGCAACTAAGTATTATAAAGAGAAGAAAGAGGATTGCCCTTTTTCATCCCTACCATAAGCCACTTTCTAAAGCATGTAAATTTAATTTAGTTATCTTTAGTGAATGGCTTGTTACACATTTTAAATTAATCTTAAGTTTAGGCTCACCTTAAATGATTGAATTCAACATGAAAGGCTTCTTAAGATTAATTTGAGTGAACTACTAACACATGACATACATCAATTTATTTCTTTCCATCACATGTAGCATGCATATGACTTAACTCTAAGTATGACTATACATACAACATGTTTTAGTACACTCAAATGATGAATGTAGATGCACATATTTGAAGTTTATATTTCTTATTTGATTGAACTATTTAATCATGTTAATTTAGAGCATTATCCAAATTTTTATACAAAAAGACATAAGAATAAAATTAAATAGGTATGTGTCATTGTTAAACCAGGGAAGTGAGGTAATCAAATGACCTCCTTAGGGATAGCTAAAGCCTCGTATTCTTGGATGTCCAAACTATAAACCCATTTTAATTTAAACACATGTAATTTTGTATGTAAGAACATAAGGAAGGAGACCCCAAATCATATGGCTAATTAATTTAATCATTTAGTCTATTATGAATACATGTATTCTTAGTAGTGAGAGATTTTATCCTTAGCCACACATACATACACATGTAAAGAGAAATAAAGTACATGCCTTTATTAAACGGAAGTGAGGTAATCAAATGACCTCCTAGTTGTAGCCTATTCTCGGATGTCGACTATATACTTTACTATCTCACTACACATGAATGTATATGTAAGTAAGACAAAGAAAATCATAAAAAAAATTACATTTTTATTTGATTAGATCATTTATTTATGTGAAATAGAACTTCATCTCAATTATAATGTAGGAACAAATGTAAATGAAATCAAATAAGTACGTGTCATTATTAAAATAGGGAAGTAAGGTAATCAAATGACAGCTAAAGCCATTTTACTTTATACTTATTATCATTCAAATGCATGTGAAACTACATATAAATTAAAGAAAAGAAAGCACTATTTCACATACTTAAGCTATAAGCACATGCAAACTTATATGTATATTCATAATTACTATCACTTCATATGTTATTACTCATTTACAAGATTTTTGAAAATACATTTGGATTTAATAGTGATAATAGCCACACATATATTAAATTAAATCAACACATGCAAGCTTGACATAAAGAAAATTCATTCAAGTTTAAACTTTTTTAAAAACATGAATGCATGGAACCACATGACACATCATTTAATATGATTGGAAAAGGGATAATAAGGCATAAAACACATATTTCATTCAATCAAACTAATTCCTAAGGACAATCATATCAAATACAATCACTTAAAGTAAACAAAAGCGTCTTATTAATTTATTTTTGGATGTTTGATTTGATTTAGAGAAAAGAGGAGATTCAATCATTTGCTGCTCCTAACCTATTTCCATATTGGTTAATCAATTTGGTTCAATGAAAAGAAATTAAGTTGATTTTATAGATTAATTAGATTTCAATATGAGTTAAGTCCATCAATTACCCCTTTCTTATACCACCTTAGCATAATTATCCAAGTAATTATGAGACAACATGATATGCACATGCTTTAGAAATAAAATCAACAATGATCTTTTGAAATGAAAGGGCTTAATGCAATTTGACTCACAATTATTGGTTAATTAAACTAAAGGGTTTAATAAAGTACTCTTATAACCCTCCCACACATGTGAGCTAATTAAAATTTCCTTAGGATTCTCTTAGGTTATTGAACACCTAAGAATCTATTCAAGAAAATTAATTAGATGAGTTCTAGAATAATTATGATTTTAATTTAATTAATTAATCCATTTAATTAATGAATTAAACCATTAATTAGTCCCAAATTAATTAATTTCAAGTCAATTGAAATGAACTTAGGGAAAAGAATGGGAAATAGGGGATAATCTCATTCCCATACTCATTCACTATTACACAATGATTAGTAAGCTTAATTAATGTCTTCCTTACTATTTAGCATGCTAATTAATCACCTAATTAATTAAGAAAGTAATTAAGGCTAAGACAACCAATTTTCTTATTAACTAAGCAATAAATCCCAAGAAAATTATGGGAGGCAGGGGATCATCCCATTAATCAAACTTAGAAAGTTTGAATTAATTACTTGAGTAATTAGGGAGTAATTAAGCTAATTAATTTTTTAATTAAACCCAAATTAGGCCTTAATTACTATTTAAAATCAATTGTGAATATTTTTTATTAAATTCTCCTCTTCAATACCTTCAAAATTAATATTTATTTATATTTTTATGATTTTCTATGATTTGTTATGATTTTCCAAAGTTTCAGCAGATTTAAATGATTTTTCATGATTTTTATAAAGTCAATTAATTTATTTTCACTATTTAAACTTTAGAATGCAAAATCTCCCAATTTAGAAACCTTTTGACTTTCAATTTTATGGTTGGTATATTTTAACTTTAGTTTCAATCCCTAAAATTTCAAATCAATATAATGCATATTTTTGGTTTAATAAATGAAATTTAATTTTCACTTAAACTTAAATTAAGATTAAAATATTTAGTATAATTTGAATATTTTGAGTTTGTTGGATTCCCCTCAGGAAGACGAATCCAACGAGCCATTATTTACAATTTTTAGTTAAGTATTTTATTTTTTATAAATTTTTGAAGTTCCAAGTGATTTAAATAATTTTTAAAAGCCAATAATCTAGATTTTCCTACTTAACACAGTCAACACAGCATGGCGCTGACATGATAGTGCGGTGCCATGTGATGCCCCGTAGTTCTGCATGGCGCATGATGTCATGCGACGCCCAATGCCACGCGGTGTAACGCCGCAAAATGGACGAACAAGGTGACCATGACGCGATCAAATTAGATAGTCCGATCGTGGATCAGACGATATAGATCAATCTACATGATATGACGGGCAAAAATAGATAGATCTGGGCAGAATCTTGGCCATCTTATCCCCTAAATGTGGGATTGGCGCTACTACATGTGAACCCCAGGCGGTGGGATGAATAGTAAAAATGAGAGAAATTAAGGAATTTTTGTGAAATCTAAATGAAATCTCATCCGAATAAGCTCATTTTTGCATCGATTCATACTGAAAAAACTTCTATTTTCATATTAGAATGATGTAAAATGAAAAATGCAAGGTTTATCTAAGAGAAATTCCTAAAATTGTGCAAAATCTATCACAAACAAAATCTCCTAAGGCCAACTACGGTTCTTGAAATTTACCTCATCGAGAATGATTTATGGCTGCGGTGATGACCCTAGCATGCTCATGAGTGCAAGAAGAAGCTTTAAAATGGGTTTGGGCTCTTGCTTCACTTTGGAATGATGTGTTCTCTAATTGCCACCACTTGTTCATCAAAATACACTTGATTTTGTTTGCTTTTCCTCAAAAACTAAGTGGAAATGGTTGTTGGTTACTTTAGGAGCTCTAGGAAAATGAAATGAGTGTGGGAGGAAGAATTTTTGCCTCTCTATTTTCTATGATTTTGTAATTGCCAAAAATCACCTCATTCCTTGGGAATTTGTCTCCTAGTGGATGTCCTTGGCTTGGGGTGCTTGGGATTCTTCTTAGGTGGCTTGATTTGAGTGGCCAAGGCATGAGAGGTGGCTGTCATGAAGAACTAATGGGTGTCCTAGCAAGGGGAAGTGAAAGTCCTTCATGTCAAGTGTTCCAATGGGAGAGGTGAAGTGAATTCAGCTCCCCATGAGTCATGGATATTCCAACCATCTCTTGGGTCAGGTTGGTCAGTGTCCTTGGTGCCTATGTGGACCAATGGATAAATGCGGGCCCAAGGAAGAGAAATGATCATTTGAGCAAGTGCCTTTTTCCATGGAATTTCCTTGACCTAAGGGAAAAGTGGTCATTTGGCATTGTATTTGATTTGGGTAGATTTGAAATGAGTCAACAATGAGTTGGACCAAATTTCATATCATTTGGAGTTTATTTGGTTTAATTTGGGTCAATTTGACCCATTTGGGACAAATTAGGTCAAATCAGGTTAGGTTGACCAATTGGTCAAATTGGGTCGAACCAAGGGTTGTATCAAGTTTCAAATGATATTGAAGTGTATTGGTGTCATTGGTTTGGTTCAATTTGGTTTAGATTTGATTTTAGCTCATTTGAGTTCATTTGGGTCAAATGGGTCAAGTTGACCAATTTGACCCAATTGACCAAATTCGCTTGAATCATGGCTTGGTTTGGGTTTGGTTGATCATTTGGAATATATTGTAGGCTTTAGTTAAGTTCAATTTGTATTTGATTAGGGTTTTAGGTTGATATGACCCTTAAGGTTAAGTTGGGTTCAATGGGTTTTGGGTCTAGTGAGTCAATTAGGGTCAATTGAGGCTTTGGTCAAGTTCAATAGTCAATTTGGAATGAACTTGAGTCATTGGTTGCAATCAATTTGGTTTAGGTTACAATTTGAATAGTTTGGGTTCATATGGGTTAAATGGTTGGCTTGGTCAATGGGTTAAGTTGACTAAATCAATGGGCTAGGTTGACTTGGTTTGACCTAATTCATGATAATTGATTAACCTAGGATGATCAACAATCATAACATGAAGTTTGGATTGGCTTAATTCACTTTGATTTGAATTGAATTTGATTTTGGTTCATGTAGGCCAAATTGGCCACATTGGGTCAAGTGAGCCAATTAGATTTAGTTGTCTTGATTTTGGGTTGAATTTGATTTAGTTGATATATAAATGAATTTGAGATTGATATATAAATCCAATTACAATTGTTTTGGATTCAAATGGGGTTTGGTTCATTAGAACATTTCAAGTCAAATGGGATAAGTTGGGTTTGATTCGAGTTGATTTTGATTTGGCTTGATGATTGTGGATTTCAGTTATATTTGGATAGATAATTGAAGGAATGATTGATTCATGAGAAAATCAATTGATTTTAGTGAGGATTTGAGTGGTATTTGATTGAGTCTAAAGAATTGGCTCAAAGAGTTCAAATTTGGGTTTTTACTTGATTTGAATTTGATTTTGGCTATTTGTTTATATATTTGATTTATATTTGGGAAGATGATTTAATATATGATTGACTAATGAGAAAATCAATTGAATTTGAATTGATTTGGAGTCAAATTTGGCCATGCTCATGGAGATAGGCCAAAATGGCACAAGAAAGATTTTGATTTAGGGCTTCAATCATTTGATTTGGGATTTGGATTTTGGATTTGAGTTTGAATTGAATTTGAGGTTATGTTTAAAATTTGGATTTGGATTGAATTTAAGGTGTACATGAATTGGGTTTAGGCTATATGGAGGTGATTTTCCTAAGCCCTTATGGCATGGCTTAATCTTATGATTAACCCTTATAAGTCTCTAGGCTTAGAGTGTTCACCTAATCACTAAAGTGTCTTATGACTAAGGAAGTCTTAGTGTTTAGAAGACTCCTATGTCTAAGAAGAGTAGGTTAAGAATCCAAGTCCAAAAGTGAGGACAACATTAAACTAAACTAAATTAAATCTAAAATCTAAACTAAATAAAATATAAACCTAAATATAAACCCTAAAACTAAATTTGAAACTAAATCTAAACTAAACTAAATTTAAAACTCTAAATTAAAATCTAAACTAAACTAAACTAAAAAATCTAAACCAAATATAAACTAAATCTAAAATATAAAAATCTAAACTCTAAAACCTAAACCTAAACCCTAAAAAACCATAAATCTTAAACCCTAAATCTAAAACCCTAAACCCTAAACCCTAAACCCAAAATCCTAAACCCTAAACCCTAAACCATAAATGTTAAACCCCCTAAACTAACCCTAAATCCTAAACCCTAAACCCTAAACCTTAAACTCTAAATCCTAAACCCTAAACTCTAAACCATTGACTAACCTAAACCCTAAACCCAAAAGCCTAAACCCTAAACTAGCCCTAAACCCTAAAAAACTAAACCTAAACTAAATAAAACCTAAAAATAAAATAAATAAAAAATCTAAACCTAAATAAAATAAAACATAAAATAAAATAAAAATCTAAACTAAAACCTAACCTAAATCTACACCTTAAAATAAAATAAAATAAAATAATAAAAACTACATTAAAAATAAATAAATAAAAACCTAAACGAAACTAAAAAATAAAATAAACTTAAAAATAAAAACCAAAATACAATAAAAACTAAATCTAAATTAAAAATAAAATTGACCTAAAATAAAATAATATAAAAACTAAATAAAAACCTAAACCTAAAAAATAAACCTAAAAATAAATAAAAAATAAAACTTAAACCCTAAACCCTAAACCATAAATCCTAAACCCTAAATTAAACCCTAAACCATAATAAATAAAAAAATAAAACTTAAACTATAAATTTAAAAAAACCTAAACCTAAACCATAAAATCATAAACCCTAAATCCTAAACATGAAAACCCTAAACCCTAAACGTTAAACCCTAAACCTTAAACTCTAAACTAAAATCTAAAAGCTAAACAAAACTATAATCTAAACTAAATCTAAATCTAAACTCTAAAAATTTAAACTAAATCTAAACTGAACTAAACTAAATCTAAAAATCTAAACTCTAAACTAAAAATCTAAACTAAAAAAAGTAAAATCTAAACTAAACTAAAAAATAGACTAAAAAAATATAAAATAAAATCTAAAAATTTAAGCTCTAAATTCTAAACTAAACCAAACTAAACTCTAAACTAAATTTAGAAAATCTAAACTAATCTAAAATTCTACTATCTGCCTTGAATTTTGAGTGTTGGTCCTTTGGTGATAATCGTGGGTTATTTGTTATGGCTTTGCCTATTTTCTCATTTGTGTTGTTCTCCTTATTATGGTGCTTGCTCTTATTGATGCTATTTTTCAATTTTTGTGGTGGCGTTGGTGGTTTTCCTACTATATTGCTGCTATCCCTAAGGTTTGGTTGTCAATCTATCTTATTGGGCTTGATGGTTCTTATGGCTTTGTGGTTGGATGGTTTGTTTGTTGGTTGGATGACTTTGCAGCCTTGTTGGAGACTGGTCTTTAGATGATTGGCTACATGAGGTATGCTAGTGTTGCGTGCTAGAAAACCAGTTGCGATAGAGTAAAAGTTTTCATCTTAGCTTCATTGTGAAATCCAGCACACACACAGGTATTTAAAGTGTGAACAAGAAAACTCCAGAATTTTTATGTGGAAAACCTCAAAAAGAGGGAAAACCATGGGGCCTAGCCCAATAAAAAGCTTCCACTATGTATCTGTTTCAGAGTACAAGATCTTTGATACCGAGATTACAGAATTGTATATGAGAAAGGAACAACAGCTATGTGATAATGATCGGGTTGTAACAGTTGCTAGTAGTAGCAAATGATGGTGAACTGTGCAGAGAAATCACCGGTGGAAATGCAAGGAATAATTATTGGCAGAAATACAGGGAACAATCACTGACAGAAATGCAGGGAACAATCACTGGTAGAAGTCATCATGATAGACCCACATAGATTGACGAGAAGGATCAATGATGCCACGGCCGTGGCGATGTGGGTTGACCACCACGAGTGGTGGCACGATTGTGCTTGGAGGATCTTTAGAGCTCTCTCCTCTCTTGCTTGGCCTCCCTCGTGAGGAATGAGGGGATATTTATAGATTGGAGGAGTGGTGTCTCAGAATACATGCAAAACCCGCACTCCACTTCATCGGACGGCTTAAAATGATCCCCTGATCATATGATATTTTGCAGGTATTTGAATGCTCAAATGATGTCAATTATGATATCTTGGCTCTTAGATTTTGCTCGTCAAGATGCTCGATTTGACTATAAACACTCCATGTTTAAGAGTTGATTGATAATAAATGCTTGATCTCGGTTAGTCTTGATTCACGATTAGATTGCTTTCTACGTCAAGATTTGTGCTTCGACTAGTGGAATTTTTAGGGTCATATCAATTGCCCCCTATTTTTGGATGATATTATCTCAATCATCAAAAAATATATATGTCAAATATTTGAAAATAGCAGATTCTTCAATGAAATTTACGGGTCCGTTAACCATACATTTTGAGAAAATATATCTTCACGAGAGCATAAGATTATGACCATGAAGTGGGTGCGCGCGCAAATGTATGCGTGCACGAGATTTCGTTTATGGACCCATGCTTAACATTTAGGCTGCACAAGGTTTCGGTTTGATTACGCAGAACAGTAAGAAATTGCTAGTGGGTCATAGCTCAAAGAAGGGTGTCTTGGGTCTGGGTAATAGATTGACGGAAAGGTCGAATGGCCAATTTTGGTCAATAACAGGGAACGAGGGCCGTAGCATGGAACACAGTCGTAATCGGCACAACGGTTTGATGTGGGTCGAAGCTGGTCGAGTGGAGGTGGAGCTTCGGAATACATGGGTGTCGGTGCACGGTCACACGGTTCGCGGATCGCAGTCCGGGTCACCTGGTTCAGTCGCTGAACTACGGGAGAGGGCGTAGCATAGAACGCACACGAGGCCGCAGAAGGTCGAACCGCCGCGCTGCCATAGCGGGCGCCTCTGCGCGGGCCGCATGCACATAAAAAGCAAAACATTCGCTTTGGCCCATTTTGAACAGTTTTGGGTAGTTCTGGATGCTTTTTTACCCTTTTGCCTTTAAAAGGGGTCTATAAAAACCCCCCTAGGGCCAAGGGAGAAGGCACCTTCTTTTTTTCTTGAGAGAAGGTCATTTGGAGGTGATCAAGACCCATAGTTCATACTGCAAGGCTCCAGTTTTCCCTCGAAAGAGGTGTTAAGTAACCTCGTCAGACCGACCGGGTTCAAAGGCGATCAAGACTCGTAGTTCATACTACAAGGCTCCAGTTTTCCCTTGAAATAGGTGTTAGTAACCTCGTCGGACCGACCGGGTTCAGAGGCGATCAAGACCCATAGTTCATCCGGCAAGGCTCCAATTTTCCCTCGAAAGAGGTGTTAACTAACCTCGTCGGACCAACCAGGTTTAGAGGCGATCATGACCCATAGCTCATATGGCAAGGCTCCAATTTTCCCACAAAAGAGGTGTTACCTCTCGCCGACCGACCGGTTTAGAGGCAAGACCAGTTCATATGGCAAGGCTCTAGGCCTCGAAAGAGGTGTTAACCCGACCGTGACCAACGAGAACCCTGAGAGGGTCAGAAGGCACGTTCGATGATTGGTTGAGGCGACCGCGATGGTGGGTGGTGGTGACCCTACTTGTTGGTGGCGATGGGGTGGTCTACTGAATCGGCAACCGTAGCAACGCAGATGACAGCGGCGAATGGGCGGCCGGATGAAGAAGATGGTGGTGACCGCCAAGATTGTCCATGATACGCGACCGGTACTGACGGTGGTTGACGGGGTAGCGGCAACTAGCGGTGGTTGCCGATAGAGGTGACTAGTGTAAGTAGTCGGCAGGGATGACCGACGACGATGGTGGTGACTAGTGAAGATTGTCGGCGATGGTCGGTGGCAATGACCGACGATCTCGCAATGATCGACGACCGTAATAAAGGACCGGCTGCACGAAGCTTAACGACGGGGTGGTCGGCAGTGGCAACTAGCGATGGTAGTCGATGGTGGCGAATGATGTAGGCCGGGACGATGGTGACCAAAGAAAATTGCCGATGGTCGACGGGTGACCGCAGCGAAGCAGTTGCGCGGGTGGCCAACAGTATCAGATGAACTTGCGATGGTAGTCGATGGTGGCGACTGGCATCGATAGTCGGCGGGGATGACCGACGACGATGGAGGTGACCGGCGAAAATTGTCGGCGATAGTCGCAGCAGTGACCTGACGGTAGGTGGCGTGAAAAAAATGATGAGAACTTTGACATATCCGAGGTTGTTTGTGAGAGTGTGACTCGATGGCATTAACCTGTATGGAAGAGGTTGAATTGAATTTGCTGAGGATTTTGACCCATCCGAGGTTGTTTATCAGAGTGTTACCCGATGACGTTAACTGTGGAAGAGGCCGTGGGAAGTCCACCAAGGACCTTTTGACTTATCCTAGGTTGTTTGTCAGAGTCTTTGCTCGATGACGTTAACCTATGTGGAAGAGGTTGAATTGAATCCGCTGAAGATTTTTGACCTATCCGAGGTTGTTTGTTAGGGTGTTACCCGATGATGTTAACTTATATGGAAGAGGTCATGGAAAGTCCTCCAAGGACCTTTTGACCTATCCTAAGTTGTTTGTCAGAGTATTTTCTCAATGATGTTAACCTGTATGGAAGAGGTTGAATTCAATCCGTTGAGGATTTTTGACCCATCCGAGGTTGTTTGTCAGAGTGTTACCCGTTGACGTTAACCTGTGTGGAAGAGGTTGAATTGAATCGAGGATTTTGACTTATCCAGGTTATTTGTCGAGTGTTACCCGATGACATTAACCCGCGTGGAGGTTGAATTGAATCCGGGATTTTCATCCGAGGTTGTTTGTCAGAGTGTTACCCAATGAAGTTAACCTGTATGGAAGAGGTCGAATTGAATTCGTTGAGGATTTTTGACCTATCTGAGGTTGTTTTCCAAGGTGTTACCCGATGACGTTAACCTATGTGGAAGAGGTTGCATTGAATCCACTAAGGATTTTTGACCTATCTCAGGTTGTTTGTCAGGGTGTTACCCAATGATGTTAACCTGTATGGAAGAGGTCGAATTAAATTCACTGAGAATTTTGACCCATCCGGTTGTCGTTAGTTAACTTGTGGAAGAAAGAGCGGGAAGTCCACTAAGGACCTTTTGACCTATCTAGGTTGTTTGTGTCTCTTTGCGTTATCCTATGTGGAAGAGGTTGAATCAATTGAGGATTTTGACCTATCAGGTTTGTCGTGTTACCCATGCAACCTATGTGGAAGAGGTTGAATTGAATCCGAGAATTTTGACCTATCCAAGGTTGTTTGTCGTGGTACCCATGATGTTAACTTGTATGGAAGAGAACTTGAGATTTGACCTATCAAGGTTGTTTGTCGTACCCATGACGTAACGTATGATGAGGAAGTCCACCAAGGACCTTTTGACTTATCCTAGGTTGTATTTAAAGTGTGAACAAGAAAACTCTAGAATTTTTATGTGAAAAACCTCGAAAAGAGGGAAAAACCACGGGGACTAGCCCAGGAAAAAGCTTCCACTATGTATCTGTTTCAGAGTACAAGATCTTCCTGATTCCAGGATTATAGAATTGTATATGAGAAATGAACAACAACTATGTGATAATGATCAGGTTGTAACAGTTGCTAGTAGTAGCAGATGATGGTGAACTGTGCGAAGCAATCACCAGTGAAAATGCAGGGAATAATTACTGGCAGAAATGCAGGGAAAAATCACTGACAAAAACACAGGAACAATCACTGGTAGAAATGCAGGGAACAATCACTGGTAGAAGTCATCATGATGGAGACCGACAGAGATTGATGACAACAAGGATCAACGCGCGGTCGACGGCGGGTGGTGTGACGATACGAAAGTGGCATGACGATTATGCTTGGAGGATCTTTAGAGCTCTCTCCTCTCTCTTGCTTGGCCTCCCTCATATGAGGAATGAGTGGCTATTTATAGATTGGAGGAGTGACATCTCTATAAATACATGCAAAACCCGTACCACTCCACTTCATCAGATGGCTTAAAATGATCCCCTTGATCATATGATGTATTTTGTGTATTTGAATGCTCCAATGATGTCAGAATTATGATATCTTGGGCTTGTTAGATTCGGCTCGTCAAATGCTCGATTTGACCATAAACACTCCATGTTTAAGATTTGATTGATAATAAACTCTTGATCTCGGTTAGTCTTGATTTCCTGTCAAGAGACTAGTTAAGTGGTCATATGATGGCCTTTTCCTCTCTTCTTCTTTTGAAATATTTGTAACTCTTCTTACATATAGTGTTGCTCTTTAAGATGGTTGTGACTGAGCTTGAGACTTTTCTTTACTTCTATCTTTGCCCTTACTCTTTATGCCTACATAATTGTACTCATCCTTTCCTTAGTATGTTGCATAATTCTTTTATAGGTTGGGAGAGTCTTGCAAGTGGTTCTTGCCATTATTAGAGGGACTAACTGAATTTGCCTATTGCTCACATGGACCACCTGTTGTTCTTGATTTGGTTTTTTTATACTTTTATATATTATTATAATAATTAGCAGATACATCTCTTTAGGATTTATTATGTAGCTCTTTGAGCATTAGTTTAGAGATTTATCCCCTTTAAAGACTTTATCCTCTAAATTCCCAAACCTAAACCCTACCCTAAACCTAAACCCTAGACCCTAAACTTTAAACCCTAGAAAACTCTAAATCCTAAACCTTAAACCCTAAAAAACCCTAAGCCCTAATCCCTAAACCCTAACCCCTAACCTCTAAACCCTAAATCCTAAACTAACCTTAAACCTAAACTTAAAAAACCCTTAAACTAAATAAAATCTAGAGCTAAACCCTAAACCCTAAACACTAAACCCTAAACCTAAACTTAAGCCCTCCTAAAAGCTAAATCCTAAACCTGAACCCTAAATCCTAAATCTGAAACCTAAAACATAAACCTAAAACTAAAACCTAAACCCAAAACTCTAAACCCTAAACCCTAAACCCTAAACACTGTACCTTATACCCTAAATTTGAAACCATAAACCTATAACACTAAACCCTAATAAATCTAAACCCTAAAACCTAATGAACCTAAACTTAAACCTAAACCCTAAGAATGGGTAGAACCTTGATGACAGGAACATCTTGGACAACCAGGCTCAATCAAAATCTAGTGGAGGCTAAGGTTGAGGCGGTGGTCATTACACTGGGGTGGGGGATCTGGAGGTGATGGTGGATATGGAGGTGGAGTCAGTGGTGGTTTTAGAGGTGGGAGGAGTGACCGAGGTTACAACCGTGGTGGTGGCAGAGGGGGAGATCTAAGATATGATGGCAAATCCCACTACTCGAGAGGCGGGGGTGGTTCTGATAGGAACTAGAGAAATCGAAGAACGACTGATCCAATCTACTACTTATTGAACTATGCCTTTATAGTAAAGATGGTTCTAGTTATCTAGGGTTTTTGATTTGCTCTATGCGTGCTCATTTTTATCTATGTCATCCCTTATGTCTTAGAAAACTTGGTGTGCTACTTTATTGATGAAATCAAAAAGAAGAAATGTTGAATCTCAATTTGTTCACTCTTAAAAAAAACCTTAAACTCTAAACCTTAAACGACAACCTAAACCCTAAATTGAAAACCTAAACCTTAAACCCTTAACATAAAACCCTACACCCTAAACATTAAATCTTAAACCCTAAACCCTAAATCTTTCCAAAAAAAACCCTAATCCCTATAACCCTAAACCCCAAACCCTAAACCCTAAACCCTAATACCTACAACCCTAAACCCTATCCCTAAACCAGAAATCCTAAACCCTAAACTAAGCATAAACCCTAAACCCTAAACCCTAAACATACCTTAAACTTAAACCCTAATCCCAAAATCCTAAAAGCCTTAACTTAAATAATAAAACCTAAAAAAGAAAATAAATAAATAAATAAATACCAAAACTAAAATGAAATAAAAAAAATAAAATAAACTAAAAACCTAAACTAAATAAAAAAATAAATTAAACCTATAAATAAAAAACCTAAATAAATAAAAACTAAACCTAAAATAAAAATAAAATAAACCTAAAATAAAATAAAATAATAACTAAATAAAAACCTAAACCTCAAAAAATAAACCTAAAAATAAATAAAAAATAAAACCTAAACCTAAAATAAAAATGAAATTAATGAAATAAAATAAACCTTAACCTAAACTAAAATAAATTAAACTAAAATAAATAAAACCTAAACCTAAACTTAAAATAGCTAAACCTAAACTAAATAAAATAAAATAAACTAAAAATAAATTTAAACTTAAACTAAAAAATAAAACTTAAAAAAAAACTTAAAATAAACACCTAAAACCTAAACCTAAAAAAATAAAATAAAAACTTCAACCTAAACCTAAAAATAAAAAATAAAACATAAACCTAAAAAATAAAACCTAAACCTAAACCTAAACCCTAAAAATAAAAACCTAAATTAAAAACTAACCCTAAACCCTAAAAACGTAAACACCTAAACCTAAACTAAATAAAACCTTAAAAATAAAATAAATAAATAAACATAAACCTAAATAAAATAAAAAAATAAAAACCTAAACTAAAACCTAAACCGAAAAATAAAATAAAATAAAATAAAAACTAAACTAAAATAAACTCAATAAAAACCTAAACTAAAACTAAAAAAATAAAATAAACCTAAACAATTAAAAATATAAATAAAATAAAAACTAAACCTAAAATAAAAATAGAATAAACTTAAAATAAAATAAAATAAAAACTAAATAAAAACCTAAACCTAAAAAATAAACCTAAAATATACAACAACAACAAGCCTTAATCCCACTACGGCTACATGAATCCTTCATCTCCGTCTCTATTATGTGTCAAATAAAAGTATATTAAGATCATTTTTATACATCTTAACCAAGTCTTTTAGTTCTACCTCTACCTTTCTTAACATAAGGAAAATCTAATGCATCTACTCCTAATCGGTCATAAACGCTATGTAACCATATAAGGAGACTCTTTAATCTACCTAGCTACTCCAACTTTTTCAACATAATTTTGGATTCTATCTCTAAGGGTAAAGCCACTCATCCGAGCATCCTCATCTCAGAATACTTAACTTAGTATTATTTCTCTTTATTGGCCAACATTCTACACCATAAGTCATTGGTCTTACCACCATCTTATAAAATTTTCCTTAAGTTTAAGTAAACCAAAAAAATAAACATAAATATAAACCAAAAAAATAAAATGTAAAATTAAATAATAAAATAAAACATAAACCCTAAACTAAAAAAAAACCTAAACCTAAAATAAAAAGAAAATAAACAAAATAAAATAATCCTAAACCTAAACTAAAATAAATAAAACCTAAACCTAAACCTAAAATAACTAAACCTAAACCTAAACAAAAACTAAATAAAATAAAATAAACTAAAAATAAACCTAAACCTAAACTAAAAAATTAAACCTAAAATAAAAACCTAAAACTTGAACCTAAGAAAATAAAAATAAAAACCTAAACCTCAACCTAAAATAAAAAATAAAACTTAAACCTAAAAAATAAAAAAATAATAATAAAACTAAACTCAAAAAATAAACCTAAACCTAAACTTAAAAAATAAACTATAATAAAAAACCTAAACTAAGATAAATAAACCTAAAATAAATAAACTAAATTAAATAAAAATAAAAATAAACTTAAATAAAAATAAAAATAAAAAATAAAACTAAAAAAACCTAAACCTAGCGGTTTACTTAATTTTAAAATAAAAAATAATAAATATATATTAAAAAAAACTCTAAACTAACCATAAACCCTAAACTAACCCTAAACCCTAAAAACTTAAACCTAAGCTAAATAAAACCTTAAAATAAAATAAATGAAAGACCTAAACTTAAATAAAATAAAATAAAAACCTAAACTAAAACATAAACCTAAACCTTAAAATGAAAGGAAATAAATAATAAAAATTAAACTAAAATAAAATTAATAAAATCTAATCTAAACTAAAAAATAAAATAAACCTAAAATTAAAAAACCTAAATAAAATAAAAACTAAACCTAAAGTAAAAATAAAGTAAACCTAAAATAAATCTAGCTTGGGAATCTTCTAACATGGCTTCAGCTACTTCAAAATTATTCAAAGACATCCTTACTGGTAAGGACAGTTGCTCAGGTGAGTCCCTAGAACTTGTTTGGACTTCTTTTCGAGGATTGCTTGCGATTATGTTCTCGAATCTGTTTGTGTAAAAGCTTGCTAAGCCATTTGAATTCATATTGGTTAGAAAGTTTACTCTTCATAGGCCTAATATGGAAAACATTCACTCTTTCTTTCATAGTCTGAAGCTTTCTGGTGTTTTTACGATTGGTTTAATTGATCCCCGCCATATTTTGATTCAGTTGACAAATGATTTGGATTACACTCATGTTTTCTCTCATCGTTCTCATTTTATTTTCAATTGCCAAATGAGCTTGCTGAAATGGACTCCACTATTTGATATTAAGGAAGAATCCCAATTATTCTGGTTTGGATTTATTTCCTCAATATACGAATTCATTTCATTAACCATCAATTGAATGGTGATACAATGACTTTTCATATAGAATCCTATTGTATTGGACATTACCAAGAACCTGGTCTAAATAGCTATATAATGATAAATTTATTCTTTCACAAAATATCTTTAATGTCTTTATTCTAACCCTCTGGGGATTTGAATGTTCCAAATAAGGTAGTTTTACCTCTTACTTCTTCTGTGCAATTGAAGGCTTCTAATGTGGATAATAAAAGTTTTTCTAAACTTTTGGATGACGATTATGTTTCTTCTAATTTGATCCCTGCATCCTTGCCAACTTTGATAGATGAAAATGAAGCTTCAATTGAGAATATTAATGAAGATATTAATGCTATGCATCATTCGAATTCAATGGGAATATGGTTTTAGTACCTCATGATAATCCCGTTACAAAACCAGATTCTATTTTTCAAGCAGGATGACTTAAATTCTCAAAAAGTGTTGGTTTTGTCTAATAATTTGGGTAACGAAAAGGAAGGGCTTGGTTTTCACACTTGCCTTCTTAATGAATCAATTTTTGCTCCCTCTCTTACAATTCCTATGCTCATTTGTCTTTAATAAACTCTATTGTTTTGGAAGAAGAGAACTCACTTATAAATAGGAACTTTCTCCTAAATCTGTGACTAATGTTACTAAATCCTTCCCGGATGATGATTCTATGGGAAATGGTTTCCAAACTTATCATACTAAAAAGAGAAAAAATGTTAAAAATTTTCATCCTAAACAACCAAGAAACATTATATCTGTTGCGGGCTCCCTCTCCTCTCTTAATTAACCTTTTCATTTCCCAATTTTATTTCTTTATGTTTAATTTTCTTGTTTGGAATGTTAGAGGGATCGGTACCTTAAAACCTTAAACCCTAAAAACCTAAACCTAAACTAAATAAAACCTAAAAATAAAATAAATAAAAAACATAAACCTAAATAAAATAATAAAATAAAATAAAATAAAAACATAAAATAAAACCTAAAAATAAAATAAAAAATAAAAACTAAACTAAAATAAAATAAATTAAAACCTGAACTAAATTAAGAAATAAAATATATCTAAAAATAAAAAGCCTAAATAAAATTAAAACTAAGCCTAAAATAAAAATAAAATAAACTTAAAATAAAATAAAATAAAAACTAAATAAAAACCTAAACCTAAAACCCTAAAAATAAATAAAAAATAACACCTAAACCCTAAACTTAAAAAAAACCTAAACCTAAAATAAAAATAAAATGAAGAAAATAAAATTATCTTAAACCTAAACTAAAATAAACTAAACTAAAATAAATAAACCTAAACCTAAAATAAACTAAACCTAAACCTAAACCTAAACTAAATAAAATAAAATAAACTAAAAATAAACCAAAACCAAAACTAGAAAAAATAAAACCTTAACCTACAAAATAAAATAAAAATAAAATTAAACTAAAAATAAACCTAAACCTAAAAAATAAACTAAAATAAAAAATCGAAACTATAATAACTAAACCTAAAATAAATAAACTAAACTAAATAAAAATAAGAAATAAAATAAACTAAATAAACCTAAACCTACCAATTTACTTAATTTAAAAAAAAAGTAAAAATATGAAAATAATAACAAAAAAAAACCTTAAACCCTAAACCCAAAAACTAACCCTAAACCCTAAACCCTACAAAACACTAAACCCTAAACCCTAAATCGTAAACCCTAAACCCTACAACCGTAAACCTTAAACCTTAAACCCTAAAGAAATCCTAAACACTAAACCCTAAACCCAAAACCCTAAACCCAAAACCCCAAATTAACTTAAACCCTAAACCCTAAAATTACCCTAAACCCTTAAGACCTAAACCTAAACTAAATAAAACTAAAAATAAAATAAATAAATAAAGCTAAACTTAAATAAAATAAAAAATAAAATAAAATAAAAACCTAAACTAAAACATAACCCTAAACCTAAACCTAAACCTAATCCTAAAAACAAAATAAAATAATAAATAAAAACTAAACTTAAATAAAATAAATAAAAACCAAAATTAAACTAAAAAAATAAAATAAACCTAAAAAATAAAAACATAATTAAATAAAAACTAAAACTAAAATAAAAATAAAATTGAACTAAAATAAAATTAAATTCAAACTAAATAAAAAACTAAACCTGAAAAATAAACCATAAAATAAAACATAAAAATAAATAAAAAACAAAACCTATACCAAACCCTAAAAAAAACTTAAACCCTAAACCACGTAAACTAACCCTAGACCCTAAACCATAAACCCTAAACCATAAACCCTAAACTCTAAATCATAAACTAACCTAAACCCTAAACCCTAAACCCTAAACCCTAAAACCAAAATCTAAACTAAATAAAACTTAAAATAAAATAAATAAAAAAACCTAAACCTAAGTAAAATAAAATAAAATAAAATAAAATAAAAATTTAAACTAAAACCTAAACCTAAATCTTAAAGCAAAAATAAAATAAAATAAATAAAATAAAAACTAAACTAGAATAAAATAAATAAAAACCTAAAAGAAACTAAAAAAATAAAATAAACCTAAAAATAAAAAACCTAAATAAAATAAAATTGAATCTCAAATAAAAATAAAATAGGCCTAAAATAAAAACTAAAAAAACCTAAACCTAAAATATAAACTTAAAAATAAAGTCTAAAAATAAATAAAAAATAAAACATAAACCATAAATTAAAAAAACCTAGACCTACAATAAAAATAACAAAAAAAAACCTAAACCTAAACTAAAATAAACTAAACTAAAATAAATAAACTGTAAACCTAAACCTAAAATAAACAAAACCTAAACTTAAACCTAAACTAAATAAAATAAAATAAACTAAAAATAAACATAAACTTAAACTAAAAAAATAAAACCTCAAAATAAACTTAAAATAAAAACCTAAATCCTAAACCTAAAAAAATAAAATAAAAACCTAAACCTAAACCTAAAAATAAAAAATAAAATATAAACCTAAAAAATAAAATTAAAATAAAACTAAATGAAAAAATAAAGTTAAACCTAAGAAATAAACTAAAAAAAACTAAACTTAAATAAATAAACTAATACAAAAATGACAACAACAACAACAACAACAACAAGCCTTAATCCCACTAGGTGGGGTCGCCTACATAAATCCTTCGTCTCCATTGTGTCCTATTATGTGTCAAATTCTCATTTAATTCAAGTATACTAAGATCATTTTTTATACATCTTAACCAAGTCTTTTAGCTCTACCTTTACCTTTCTTAACATAAATCTAATGCATCTACTCTCCTAATCGTCATCGGACGCCGATGCTTTATGTGGCCAAACCAACTAAGGCGACTCTCCCTAATCTTATCTACCTGAGCTACTCCAACTTTTTCCAACATACTCATTTTGCATTCTATCTCTAAGAGTAAAGCCACTCATCCACCGAGCATCCTCATCTGTAACACTTAACTTAGTCTTATGCTTCTCTTATATTGGCCAACATTCTACACCATAAGTCATTGTAGGTCTTACCACCATCTTATAAAATTTTCCCTTAAGTTTAATTGGAACTTTTCTATCATATAATAGGTCAGATGTATTCCTCCACTTCAACCATCCAACTTGAATTCTACTAATAACATCTCCATCTATTTCACCATCATTTTGAACAATAGAGCCTAAATATCTGAATGGCTCACTCTTATTAATGACTTGATCACCTAAAGTCACAACACTACCACAAAAACTTCTACAACTAAAATTACACTCCACATATTCATTTTTAGATCTAGTTAAACGAAAACCTTTAGACTCTAAAGTTGACCTCCATAATTCAAGTTTTTGTTGGACTCCCTCTCTAGTCTTATCAACAAGAGAAATGTCATCAGCAAAAAGCATACACCAAGGTACATCTTCTTGTAAATGCCTCGTAAGAACATCCATAACTAAATTAAAAAAGATAAGGGCTTAATATTGATCCTTTATGTAATCCAACTGAAATAGGAAAATATTTTGTCAATCCTCCTTGTGTTTGGACACAAGTAACAGCCCTAGTATACATATCCTTAATGACTTGAATATAACCAATATTAACTCCTTTCTGTTCTAGAACTCTCCAAAGAACATCTCTTGAGAGTTTATCATAAGCATTCTTTAAATCAATAAATATCATATGTAGATCCATCTTACTTTCTCTATGCTTCTCCATCAAACCTCTTAATAAATGTATAGCATCCATAGTAGATCTACATGGTATGAAACCAAACTGATTGTGCGAAACTTTTGTATCACATCGTAACCTATGCTCAATTACTCTCTCCCATAATTTTAATGTATGGCACATTAACTTAATTCCTTTATAATTTGCACACTCTTGTGCATCACCTTTATTCTTAAATATAGAAACCAACAAACTCTTTCTCCACTCATCTGTCATCTTTTTAGTCTTTAAAATAACATTAAAAATATTTGAAAGCCAAGAAATTCCTTGATCTCCTAAACATTTCCACACATCTATTGGAATATTATCCGGTCCTACTGCTTTTCCACATTTTATTTTCTTTAAAGCTTCACTAACTTCAGATTTACTAATACGATGATAAAAATGAAATTCTCTATTTTTGTTTAGGGTATTAAGGTTGCTAAAATCAATCGCATTTCAGATCCTTCATTGAAAAGTTTATCAAAATACCTCATCCACCTATTTTCAATATCTTTTTCTAAGAAAAGCACTTTATTATTTTCATCCTTAATACCCCTCACTTGAACTATGTCTTTACTTCTCCTATCTCTTTGGTTGACTAACTTATACATATATCTTTCAACTTCTTTGGTATGTAATCTATTATGTAAATCACTAAAAGCTAAATTTTTTGCATCATATATTGCTTTCTTAGAATCTCAACAGGTCACTTTATATCTTTTCCAATTCTCCGAGTTTTTATATCTAAACCAAGTTTTATAACAATGCTTCTTATTTCTTATCTTTTCTTGCACACTCTGACTCCAACACCAACTATTCTTATTAAAAGAAGCTTTTCCTTTTGATTCTCCAAGCACATCTTTAGCAACTTGCTTAATTTCACTTGATATTTTTCCCACATAACTAGCTTCCTTATGAACATCCCAAATTCTAATTTTCTTGTAGCTTGCTCTTAAAAATATTTTATTTGTGTTCTTTAAGTGTCCCCATCTAATCCTAGGACAATAATTTAGTTTATTTTTCTCTTACAACCTTTCATCTTAAAATCTAAAACTAATAGTCGATGTTGGATACTTAAAATTTCACTTGAATGACCTTACAATCTTTACAATCTAAATGATCTATTTTTCTTATCGTAAAAATAATGAATATGTGTTTTACTAGATCCATTTTATAAGTAATAATATGTTCATCTCTTTTCTTAAATAAAGTGTTAGCAACTACAAAATCATAAGCTAAGGAAAAATCTAATATAGTCCTACCTTCTTCATTAGTCACTCCAAATCCATAACCACAATAAATACTTTTAAAATCTTCTACCACTCTACCAACATGTCCATTTAAATCTCCCCTAATAAATACTTTTTCTTCAAGAGGTATCTTTTGTATTAATCCTCTAATTCATTCCAAAAATTTTCTTTTGAGCTTACCTCCAAACCTACTTGAGGAGCATAGACACTTATAACATTGATAATCTTAGTATCAACAATAATCTTTAAAGCTATAATTCTATCTCCACATCTATTAATACTTATAACATTATCCTTCAAACTTTTATCTATAATCACACCTACAACATTTCTATTTTGACTTTTACCTGAATACCAAAGTTTAAAACCTAAACTATCAATCTTCTTGGCCTTCTCACCAACCCATTTAGTTTCTTGAACACATAAAATATTTATCTTTCTATGAACCATAATATCTATTAATTCCATTAATTTACCTGTAAGAGTACCTATATTCCAAGATCCTAACCTAATTCTATTTTCATGGACTAACCTCTTTCCCGCATCCATCCATAATTTGGGAATTCTTGCTTATTTAACACTGCACTCAAGTGGATCTCAACACATTTTTCAGATAAGCCATAAAGCTGCCGCCTGTGGGATGCCCTAGCATTAACACAATGATTTAAAGGATTCATGTCATGATTATTTTGACAAATTTTACGCTGGCTGTCGACTACCTAATGCAACCCTCCACTTTTTGCATCCGGACTTAGGACCGGCAATGGTAGTGTTAAAATAAGTAAACTAATAATTAAATAAAAATAAAAAATGGAATAAACTAAAATAATAAAAAAACTAAATAAACCTAAACTTATTGATTTAAATTTAAAATAAAATAAAAAATGAAAAAAAAATACTAAACCCTAAACCCTAAACCCTAAAAGCCTAAAAACCTAAACCCTAACAAAATAAAAGCTAAAACTAAAATAAATAAAATAAAAAAACATAAACCTAAATAAAATAAAATAAAAACTTAAACTAAAACCTAAAAATAAAATAAATAAAAAATAAAAACTAAACTAAAATAAAATAAATAAAATCCTAAACTAAACTAAAAAATAAAATAAACCTAAAAATAAAAACCTAAATAATATAAAAACTAAAGCTATAATAAAAATAAAATAAACCCAAAATAAATAAAAACCTAATCCTTAAAAATAAACATAAAAATAAAACCTAAAAATAAATAAAAAATTTAAGCCTAAACCCTAAACTAAAAAAAAACTAAACCTAAAATAAAAATAAAATAAACAAAACAAAATAAACTTAAACCTAAACTAAAATAAATAAAACCTAAACCTAAACCAAAAATAAACTAAACCTAAACCTAAACCTAAACTAAATAAAATAAAATAAACTGAAAAATAAAACCTAAACCTAAAAAGTAATTTAAAAATAAAACTAAACTAAAAAATAAACCTATAATAAATAAACTAAACTAAATAAAAATAAAAATAAACCTAAATATAAATAAAAAATCAAAATAAACTAAATAAATAAAAAATAAACTAAATTAACCTAAACCTACCAATTTATTTAATTTAAAAAAAATAAAAATAATAAAAGAATAATAATAATAATAATAATAATAATAATAATACCCTAAACCTTAAAAACCTTAAACATTAAATCTTAAACCCTAAATCCTAAACCCTAAAACCTAAAAATCCTAAACCCTAAAAAACTCTAAACCCTAAACCTAAACCCTAAACATTAAAAACCTAAACCTAAACTAAACAAAAAAAAATAAAATAAATAGATAAACCTAAATAAAATAAAATAAAATAAAATAAAATAAAATAACTACCTAAACTAATACCTAACCCTAAACCTAAACCTAAACCTATACCTAAAAATAAAATAAAATACAAAATAAAACTAAACTAAAATAAAATAAATAAAAACCTAAATTAAACTAAAAAATAAAATAAACCTAAAAATAAAAAACCTAAATAAAAAAAACTAAACCTAAAATAAAAATAAAATAGACCAAAAATAAATTAAAATCTAAAGTAAATAAAAACCTAAAGCTAAAAAATAAACCAAAAATAAAACCTAAAATTAAATAAAAAATAAAACATAAACCCTAAATTACAAAAAAAAAACCTAAACCTAAACCCTAAAAAATCATAAACCCTAAACCCTAAACTCTAAACCCTAAACTGTAAACCCTAAAACCCTAAACCCTAAACCCTAAACCCTAAACCCTAAACTCTAAACCCTAAACCCCCTAAACTAACCCTAAACCCTAAACTATAAACTAAAATCTAAAATCTAAACTAAACTAAAATCTAAACTAAATCTAAATCTACACTTTAAAAATCTAAACTAAATCTAAATTAAACTAAACTAAATCTAAAAATCTAAACTCTAAACTAAAAATCTAAACTAAAAAACTAAATTCTAAACTAAACTAAAAATTAAACTAAAAAAATCTAAACTAAATCTAAACTAAAATCTAAAAAATCTAAACTCTAAACTAAACTAAACTAAACTAAATCTAAGCTAAACTAAAATTAAACTCTAAACTAAATCTAAAAATCTAAAAGTCTAAACTAAACTAAAATCTAAAATATAAACTAAATTTGAACTCTAAACTAAATCTAAAGGTCTAATCTAAATCTAAAAATCTAAATCTAAACTAAAATCTAAACTAAACTAAACTCTAAACTCTAAAACTAAATCTAAAATCTAAACTATACTATACTAAATTAAACTAAAAATAAAATCTAAACAAAATATAAAATCTAAAAAAAAATCTAAACCTACAAAATCTAAAATTAAATCTAAACTAAACTAAAGCTAAACTAAATCTAAACTAAACTAAATCTAAACAAAAAAAATCTAAACTAAAAAATCTAAACTAAATCTAAACTTAACTAAATCTAAACTAAATTTACAATCTAAACTAAATAAACTAAAATCTAAACTAAAAAAAATCTAAAGTGAAAACCTAAACTAAATCTAAAATCTAAACTAAATAAGCTCTAAACTAAACTAAAAATCTAAATCTAAACACTAAACTAAACTAAACCAATCTAAACTAAATCTAAACTAAAAACTAAATCTAAAATCTAAACTAAATAAAATCTAAACCTAAATCTAAACCCTATAGCTAAATCTAAACTAAATTAAATAAACTAAATCAAAAAACTCTAAACTAAAATCTAAACAAAATAAAACGAAAAAATTTAAACTAAATCTAAAATCTAAAAATCTAAACTCTAAAACCTAAACCTAAACCTAAACCCTAAAAA
Source organism: Cymbidium sinense (assembly GCA_021442155.1). Lineage (NCBI taxonomy): Eukaryota > Viridiplantae > Streptophyta > Magnoliopsida > Asparagales > Orchidaceae > Cymbidium > Cymbidium sinense. Next base: position 187,248,995 of record CM038220.1, read on the forward strand.
ATAATAAACCCTAAACATTAAACCCAAAATCATAAATCCTAAACACTAAACCCTAAACCCCATAAACTAACCCTAAACCCTAAACCCTAAACTCTAAACCCCAAATTAACCTAAACTTTAAACCCAAAACCCAAAACCCTAAACTAACCCTAAACTAACCCTAACCCTTAAACCCAAAACCCAAAACCCTAAACTAACCCTAAACCCTAAACCCTAAATCCTAAACCCTAAACCTAAAAACCTAATCCTAAATTAAATAAAACTAAAATAAAATAAATAAATAAACTTAAACCTGAATAAAATAAAAATATAAAATAAAATAAAAACATGAACTAAAACCCAAACCTAAATCTAAACCTAAAATAAAAACTAAAATTAAAATTAAAATAAAATATACCTAAAATAAAATAAAACAAAAACTAAATAAAAACTTAAACCTAAAAATAAATAAAAAATAAAACCTAAACCCTAAACCATAATAAAAAAGAAATAAAATGTAAGCCCTAAATTAAAAAAAAACTTAAACCTAAACCCTAATAAACCATAAACCATAAACCCTAAACCCTAAACCCTAAAACACTAAACCCTAAACCCTAAACCCTAAATTCTAAACTAAAATCTAAAATCTAAACTAAAATCTAAACTAAATCTAAATCTAAACTAAATCTGAACTACTAAACTAAATCTAAAAATCTAAACTCTAAACTAAAATATAAACTAAAAAACTAAAATCTAAACTAAAAAACTAAAAACCAAACTAAAAGAATCTAAACTAAACTAAATGTATACTAAAATCTAAAAATGTAAACTCTAAATTATAAACTAAACTAAAACTAAACTCTAAGTAAAATCTAAAAAGCCAAAAATATTTAAACTAATCTAAAATTCTTCTCTCTGCCTTGGAATTGGATTACTCATCCTTTGGTGATAATCGTGGGTTGTTTATTATGGCTTTGGGCCTATTTTTTTTGGTTTGTGTTGTTCTCCATATTATGGTGCTTGCTCTTATTGATGTTGTTTTTCATTTTTGGTGGTGGCCTTGGTGGTTTTCCTACTGTATTATTGCTATCCCTGAGGTTTTGTTGTTAATCTATCTTACTAGGGTTGATTATTTTGGTGGCTTTATGGTTGGATGTTCTATTTGCTGGTTAGAGGACTTTGTAGCCATTTAGAGGATGGTCTTTAGATGATTGGCTACACTAGGTATGCTAGCTATGATGGCCTTGATGTTTCCCTCTCTTTCTTCTTTTGGCTGGTAGCATGATATGTAATTGTAACCCTTCTTTTAAAGTTTGGATGCGTACATAAAGTGTTGCTCCTTGAGATGACTGTGATTGAGCCAGAGCCTTTTCTTTACTTTGCTATTTATCTTTGCTCTTACACTTTATGCCTACCTAATTGTACTCATTTCTTAGTATGCTATAGAATTCTTTTATAGGTTGGGAGAGTCTTGTAGGTGGTTCTTGCCAGTATTAGAGGGACCAAATGGATTTGGCTGCTGCTCACATGGACCTTCTGTTGTTGCTGATTTGGTTTTTTTTTCCTTTTATTTGCTTTTATATATTATTGTAAAAATAGACATTTCTTTTAGATTTATTGTAGCTCTTTGAGCATTAGTTTAAAGATTTATCCCCTTTAAGGACTTCGTATCCCCCTTTTTTCTTGTTATAAAATTCTCCTAATTTTCTAAAAAAAACCATCAACCCTAAAACTAACCCTAAACCATAAATCCTAAAAAACCCTAAACCCTAAAACCTAAACCCTAAACCCTAAATCTAACCCCTAACCCTAAACTAACCTATACCCTAACCCTTAAACCCTAATCTAACCTAAACCCAAAACCCAAAATCTTAATCCTAAACCCTAAACTAATCCTAAAACTAAACCTAAACCTAAACCTAAAAAACCTAAAACTAAACCTAAGAAACCAAAACCAAAACCCTAAACCCTAAACCCTAAACTATAAACCAATAACCCTAAACCCTAAGCCCTAATAAATCTAAACCCTAAAACCTAATAAACCAAAATTTAAACCCAATCCCTAAGAATGGGCACAACCTTGACAGGAGGAACATCACCATCAACCAGGCTCAGTCTAGATCTAGCAATGGAGGAGAGGATGGAGGCGTTATCACAAATGGTGGGGGAATCTAAATGTGGAGGTGATAAAAAAATGGTGGTTATGGACATGGGAGGAGAAAGAGGTTCTAGCGGTAGGAGAGAATGGGGATATGTTGGCGGATCACTCTACTCGATAGGCATGGGTGGTTTTGATAGGAACTAGAAAAGAACAACCATCCGACCGCTACTTATGGAACTTTTTAAGAGACGGTTCAATCAGGTTCTTGATTTGCTCTATAATGCTCAATTTAATTGTGTCTTAGAAAATTTGGTGTGCTACTTGGTTGATGAAATCAAAAAGTAGAAATGTTGAATATGAATTTGTTCTCACCCTAAACCTTAAACTAAAACCTAAACCCTAAACCTAAAACCTAAACCTTAAACCCTAAACACTAAACCCTAAACCATAAAACCCTAAACCTAAACACTAAATCCTAAACCCTAAAGCTTAAACCCTTCCAAAAAAAAACTAATCCCTAAACCTTAAAACCCTAAACCCAAACTCCTTAACCTCAAACCCTAAATCCTAAACTAAACATAAACCCTAAACCCTAAACCCTAAACCTTCAACCATATACCATAAACTAACCCTAAATCTTAAACCCTAAACCTAAACTAAATAAACTTAAAAATAAAATAAATAAATAAACCTAAACCTAAACCTAAACCTAAAATAAAATAAAATAAAAAATAAAAACTAAACTAAACTAAAATAAATAAAAACCTAAACTAAAAAAATATCTAAAAACACTTAAATAAAATAAAAACTAAACTTAAAATAAAAATAAAATAAATCTAAAATAAAATAAAATAAAAACTAAATAAAACATAAACATAAAAAATAAACCTAAAAATAAATAAAAAATAAAACCTAAACCCTAAACTAAAAAACCTATACCTAAAATAAAAAAATAAAATAAACCAAATAAAATAAACCTAAAATAAATCTAAACCTAAACCTAAACTAAATAAAATAAAGTAAACTAAAATAAACTTAAACCTAAACTAAAAATAAAACCTAAAATAAACTTAAAATAAAACCTAAAACCTAAACCTAAAAATAAATTAAAACCTAAACCTAAAACTAAATAAAAAATAAAGCATAAACCTAAAACATAAATAAAAAATAATATAAACTAAAATAAACCTAAACCTAAACCTAAAATAAAACCTAAATTTAAATAAATAAACTAAACCAAATAAAATAAAAAATCCTAAATAATAATAAAAATAAAATAAACTAATATAAGTAAATGATAAACTAAATAAAAATAAACGTACTGGTTTTCTTAATTTAAAAAAAAAAAACTCTAAACCCAAAACCCTAAACTAACCCTAGATCCTAAACCCTATACCCTAGAAACCTAAAAATCTAAACCAAAACTAAATAAAACCAAAATAAATAAAATAAATAAAAAAATATAAACTTAAATATAATAAAAAATAAAATAAAATGAAACCTAAACTAAAACCTAAACTTATACCTAAACCTAAAAATAAATTAAATAAAAAATAAAAACCAAAGTAAAATAAATTAAATAAAAACCTGAACGATACTAAAAAAATAAAATAAACCAAAAAATAAAAAAACTAAATAAATGAAAAACTAAACCTAAATTAAAAATTAAATAAAACTAAAATAAAATAAATTAAAAACTAAATAAAAACCTAAACCTAAAAATAAAACCTAAACCCTAAACCCTAAACCTTAAACTAAACCCTAAACCACCTAAACTAACCCTAAACCCTAAACCCTAAAATCTAACTAAAATCTAAAATCTAAACTAAACTAAAATCTACACTAAATTTAAACTGTAAAAATATAAACTAAATCTAAGCTAAACTAAACTAAATCTAAAAATTTTAACTCTAAACTAAAAATCTAAACTAAAAAAATAAATCTAAACTAAAACTAAACAAAAAAAAAAAAGTAAACTAAACTAAAAAATTAAAACTAAATCTAAACTAAAAAATCTAAAATCTAAAAGTCTAAACTAAAACTAAACTAAACTAAATCTAAACTAAACTAAAACTAAACTCTAAACTAAATCAAAAAAATTAAAAATTTAAACTAAACTAAAATTTAAACTCTAAAATCTAAAATCTAAATTAGATCTAAACTCTAAACTAAATCTAAAAATCTAAATTATATCTAAAGTAAATCTAAAAATCTCTAAACAAAAATCTAACCTCTAAAACACTAAATCTAAACTAAACTATACTTTAAACTCTAAAACTAAATCTAAAATCAAAAACTAAACTAAACTAAACTAAATAAAAATAAAATCTAAACTAAATATAAACTCTAAAATAAATAAAATTCTAAACCTAAAAACATCTAAAACTAAATCTAAAAACTAAATCTAAACTTAATCTAAATGAAACTAAATCTAAACTAAATCTAAATTAAAAAATTTAAAATAAATCTAAACTAAACTAAATATAAACTCTAAAATAAATCTAAAATCTAAACTAAATAAACTAAAATCTAAACTAAGAAAATCTAAACTAAAAACCTAAACTAAATAAACTAAATCTAAAATCTAAACTAAATAAACACTAAACCAAACAAAAAATCTAAATCTAAATTCTAAATTAAACTAAACTAAACTAAACAAAATCTAAACTAAAAACTAAATCTAAAATCTAAACTAAATAAAATTTAAACCTAAATATAAACCCTAAAACTAAATCTAAAGTAATAAATTAAATATAAAAACTCTAAACTAAATTCTAAACTAAATTATACTAAAAAATCTAAACTAAATCTAAACTAAATCTAAAATTTAAAAATCTAAACTCTAAAACCTATACCTAAACCCTAAAATGCTAAACACTAAATCCTAAACCATAAATCATAAACCCTAAACCTAAACCCTAAACCAAAAACCCTAAACTAACCATAAACCCTAAACCCTAAACCATAAACTAAAACCTAAACTAAACCCACCCTAAACTAAACTACTAAACCCTAAACCTAAAACCAAAAACCCAAAACCCCAAAATGTCCCTAAACCCTAAACTAAATAAAACCTAAAAATAAAAAAAATAAAAAATATAACTAAACTAAAACCTAAACCTAAACATAAAACTAAAAATAAAATTACATAAAAAATAAAAACTAAACTAAAATAAAATAAATAAAAATAAACTAAACAAAATTCAAAATAAAATAAAGTAAAAATAAAAACCTAAATAAAATTATTATATCTAAAATAAAATAAAATACCAAAATAAAATAAAATAAACTAAATAAAAAATAAACCTAAAAAATAAACCTAAAAAAAACCTAAAAAAACCCTAGTAAATAAAAAATAAAACCTAAACCTAACTTAAAAAAAAACCTAAACCTAAACCTTAAAAAACCATAAACCCTAAAACCCTAAACCCTATACCTTAAACCCAAAACCTTAAGCCCTAAACCCTAAACCCTAAACTCTAAAATAAAATATAAAATCTAAACTAAACTAAAATCTAAACAAAATTTAAATATAAAGTTTAAAAATCTAAACTAAATCTAAAAATCTAAACTCTAAACTAAAATCTAAACTAAAAAACTAAAATCTAAACTACAAAAATCTAAGTTAAACTAAAAATCTAAACTATATCTAAACTAATATAAATCTAAGCTAAAATCTAAAAATCTAAACTAAACTAAACTAAAACCAAACTCTAAACTAAATTTAAAAATCTAAAATTTTAAATTAAATTAAAATCTAAACTAAATTTAAACTCTAAACTAAATCTAAAATCTAAACTAAATCTAAACTGAATTAAAAATCCAAATCTAAACTAAAATCTAAACTCTAAAACTCTAAATCTAAACTAAACTAAATCTAAAATCAAAATCTAAAAGTAAAGTAAATTAAATTGAATAAAAAAAAAACCTAAACTAAATCTAATCTCTAAAATAAATAAAAATCTAAACCTAAAAAATCTAAAACTAAATCTAAAAACTAAATCTAAATTATATATAAACTAAAAAATCTAAAATAAATCTAAATTCTAAACTAAAAAATCTAGACTAAAAATCAAACAAAATAAACTAAATCAAAAATCTAAACTAAATAAACTAAAATAACTAACTTTAAACTAAACAAAATCTAAACTAAATTGAACTATACTAAACTAAATCTAAACTAAAAACTAAATCTAAATTCTAAACTAAGTAAAATCTAAACCCAAATCTAATCCCTAAAACTAAATCTAAACTAAATAAAAACTAAACTAAATAAACTAAATCTAAAAACTCTAACTAAAATCTAAACTAAGCTAAATTAAAACATTAAACTAAAATCTAAACTAAATCTAAAATCTAAAAATCTAAGCTCTAAAACCAAAACCTAAACCCTAAAAAATCATAAACACTAAATCCTAAAACCTAAACCCTAAACCCTAAACCCAAAACTAAACCTTAAATCTCATAACCTAAACCCTAAAACCCTAAACCCGCTAAACTAATCATAAACCCTAAACTAACCTAAATCCTAAACCCTAAACCCTAAAAACCTAAATCTAAACAAAATAAAACCTAAAAATAAAATAAAAAAATAAAAAAGCAAAACCCAAATAAAATAAAAAAATAAAATAAAATAAAAACCTAAACTAAAACCCAAACCTAAACCTAAACTTAAAAATAAAATAAAATAAATAAAAATTAAAAATAAATAAAATAATAAAAACCTAAACTAAACTAAATAATTAAAATAAACCTAAAAATAAAAATCCTAAATAAAATAAATGTTAAACCTAAAATAAATAGAAAATAAACATAAAATAAAATAAAATAAAAACTAAATAAAAACCTAAACCTAAAAAATAAACCAAAAACTAAATACAAAATAAAACCTAAACCCTAAACTAAAAAAAAAAACCTAAACCTAAAATAACAATAAAATAAACAAAATAAAATTAACCTAAACCTATACTAAAATAAACTAAACTAAAATAAATAAAAACTTAAACATAAACCTAAACCTAAAATAAATAAAATAAAATAAACTATAAATAAACCTAAACCTAAACTAAAAAATAAAACCTAAAAATAAACCTAAAATGAAAACCTAAAACCCAAACCTAAAAAAATAAAATAAAAACATAAACCTAGACCTAAAAATAAAAAATAAAACCTAAACCTAATAAATAAAATAAAAATAAAACTAAACTAGAAATTAAACTTAAACTTAAAAAATAAACTAAAATAAAAAAAACCTAAACTAAAATAACTAAACCTAAAATAAATAAACTAAACTAAATAAAAATAAAATAAAACTTAAATAAAATAAAACTAAAATAAACTAAAATAAATAAAAAATAAACTAAATAATCTAAAAAACCTAAACCTACTACTTAATTAAAAAATTAAAAAAAATAAAAAATTAAAATAAAAAATAAAACTAAAACCCCTAAACCCTAAACCCCAAACCCAAAACACCAAACCCTAAACCTAAAACCATAAACCCTAAACTCTATGACCTAAACCATAAACCACATACCCTCTACCAAAATCTAAATGAAATCAAAACCCAAAAACACCAACCCTCTCTCCTCAGGTTTCTAATTTCACTTTCCACCTCAATACTTGGCCTCTACTAAATTTTGCATGATTCTCAATGGATTCCTTACCCTCTGACTTTATGATTTTCTTGGAGTGATGCTAAGCATCTAGATGATCTGATTGGGATTCCTATGGATCCAGCATCATCTAACTTGGCGCAAAATCATTCAAAGACTCACCGGTAAGGACTTTCGTGAGTCCAGAACTTGTTTTGACTTGAGGCTTGTCTATGGTTATGTGCTTGGATCGATGGTGGAAAAGCTCGCTTTGAATTCACTATTGGAAAGTTTGTTCATCTACTTAATATGGAAAACATTCGCTCTTTCTCTAGTCTAAATATTTCATGCTTTAATGATTATTTTATTTGATCCCCACCATGTTTTGATTAAAGAATGATTTAGAACTCATGTTTTCTATTGTTCTCAATTGCCAAATGAGGTTTTGAAATGGACTCCACTATTTGATATTAAGGAAGAATCCACAATCATGATTTGGATTTCTTTCTAATATGTAATTCATTTCATTAACCATCAATTCCTTTTGTTGTGGGTACTTTATTTGGTAAATTGCAAATTGATCTAGCAACATCTACAAAATGTCATCCTTAGTAGAATCCTGAATTGGACATTACCAAGAAACACCCCAAAGAAATCTAGTTGGGATCTAAAATTATGGTTATTTGCAAAGAATTGAATTTGAAAATTTCCTATCTTTTATTCTCACTACAAAATCCAAATGAATGTTTAATTCTTCATCCTCACAAAAAGAAAATCCTTAATAAAACTTTTGTTCCTAACCCTAAACATCTAAATATCAAAAGTTACTTTGGGAAAAAAATTAGAATGTTCTAATAAGGTTGTTTTACCTCTTACTTCTTACAATTGAAGGCTTCTAAATACTAGTTTTTAAACATTTGGATGACAAATCTATTTCCTCCGATAAATCATTGCTTTGATAGATGAAAATGAAGCTTTAATTGAGAATAATGATGATATTAATGCTATGCATCATTCAAATTCAATGGATAATATGGTTTTAGTTTGCATGATAATCAAGTTGTAAAACTTGATTCTATTTTCAAGCCCAAGATGATTTAAATTCTCAAAAGATTAGTTTTGTCTAATAATTTGGGTAATGAAGAAATTTGTGTTCACACTTGCCTTCTTAATAAAGCTATTTATGCTCCCTCTTATGATTCATGCTCATTTATCTTTAATAAACTCTAATGTGTTGGAAGAAGAGAACTCACTTCTAAACATGAGCTTTATCTAAATAATTAATGTTACTAAATCATTCTGGATGATGATTTTATGGGAAAAAAAATGGTTTCCAAACTTATCAAACTAAAAGAGAAAAATGTTAAACGTTTCCCCCAAACATCCAAGAAACACTAAAGCAAAGCTCTCTTCTCTTAATTAACCATTTAACTTTTTATTTTATTTATAAAAATTTTCTTGTTTAGAATGTTAGAGGATAAAATAACTTAAAAAAACCTAAAACCCTAAAAAACCTAAACTAAACCTAAATAAAAAAAATAAATAAACATAAACCTAAATAAAATAAAATAAATAAAATAAAATAAATAAACAAAATTAAAACCTAAAATAAAAAAATATATAAAAAACAACACTAAAATAAAATAAATAAAAACCTAAACTAAATTAAAAAGTAATATAAACCTAAAAATAAAAAACCTAAATAAAATAAAAAAACTAAACCTAAAATTAAAATAAAATAAAAAAAAATAAAAACTAAATAAAAACCTAAACCTAAAAAATAAACCTAAAATAAAAGCTAAAAATTTAAAATAAATAAAACATAAACCCTAATCTATAAAAACTAAACCTAAAATAATAATAAAATAAACCAAATAAAATAAACCTAAACCTAAACAAAAATGGACTAAACTAAAATAAATAAAACCTAAACCTAAAATAAACTAAACCTAAACCTAAACCTAAACTAAATAAAATAAAATAAACTAAAAATAAACCAAAACCTAGAAAAAAACCTAAAAAAACCTAAACTAAAATAAATAAACTAAACTAAAAAATAAAATAAACCTAAATAAAACTAAAAATAAAATAAACTAAAATAAATAAATAAAAAAACTAAATAAACCTAAACCTATTATTTACTTAATTTAAAAAAAAATGAAAACCCTAAACACTAAACCCTAAACACTAAAAACATAAAAACCTAAACCTAAACTAACAAAACCTAAAAATTAGATAAAGTAAAAAAACATAAACCTAAATAAAATAAAATAATAATTATAAAACCTAAGCTAAAACCTAAAAAAAATTAAACTAAAATAAAATAAATAAAAACCTAAACTAAACTTAAAAATAAAATAAACCTAAAATAAAAATATAAATAAAATAAAACTAAACCTAAAAACAAACCTAAAATAAATAAAAAACCTAATCCAAAAAAATAATCCTCAAAATAAATAAAAAATAAAACCTAAACCTAAACTTAAATAAACTCAACCTAAACCTAAAATAAATAAAGCAAACTAAATAAAATAAAAATAAACCTAATTAAAATAAATAAAATAAACTAAATTAAATAAAATAAAATAAATAAACTAAACTTATCTAATTAATTTTAAAAAAAATAAAATAATAAAGGAATAAAAAAAAACCATAAACCCTAAACCCCAAAATCACCCTAAATCCCTAAATCTAAACCCTAAACCCTAAACCCTAAACTAACCTAAAACTTAAACCCTAACCCCTATACTCTAAACTAACCCTAAACCCTAAAACTTAAACCTAAACAAAATAAAACCCAAAAATAAAATATATTAAAAGACCTAAACCTAAATTAAACTACAAATGAAATAAAATAAAAACCTAAACTAAAACCTAACCCTAAACCTAAACCTAAACTTAAACCTAAAAATAAAAAATAAAAATATAAACTAAAAAAATAAAATAAATAAAAAACCTAAACTAACTAAAAATAAAATAAACCTAAAAATAAAAAAAACCTTAATAAAATAAAACTAAACCTAAAATAAATAACCTAAATAAAATAAACTCTAAACTAATAAAACCTAAACCTAAAAAATAAAACCTAAAATAAAAATAAACCTAAATCCTAAATTTAAAAAATAAATCCTAAACCTCCCTAAAATACAACAAACCCTAAACCCAAACCCAACCCTATACTAAACTAACCTAAACGGTCTAAACTAAAATCTAAAATCTAAACTAAACTAAAATCTAAATCTAAATCTAAACTCTAAAATTTAAACTAAATCTAAACTAAACTAAACTAAATCTAAAAATCTAAACTCCGAACTAAAAATCTAAACTAAAGAACTAAAATCTAAACTAAAATCTATAAATCTAAAATCTAAACTCTAAACTAAACTAAATCTAAACTTTAAACTAAATCTAAAAATTCTAAACTAAATTAAAATCTAAACTCCAAAATCTAAAATCTAATCTAAATCTAAACTAAATCTAAAAATCTAAATCTATACTAAAATCTAAACACAAAACTCTAAATCTAAACTAAACTAAACTCTAAACTCTAAACTAAATCTAAAATCTAAAATCTAAGCTAAATACCAAAAATAAATAAAAAAATAAAATCTAAACTATATCTAAACTCTAAAATAAATAAAAATCTGATCTTACAAAAAATCTAAAACTAAATCAAAAATTATTAAATCTAAACTAAAATCTAAATTAAATCTAAACTAAGTTTAAACTAAAAAATCTAAACTAAATCTAAACTATAAACTAAATATAAAAATCTAAACTAAATAAACTAAAATCTAACTAAAAATCTAAACTAAAAAAACCTAAACTAAATAAACTAAATCTAAAATCTAAACTAAATAAACTCTAAACTAAAGAAAAAATCTAAATTTGTAAATGTATTAGAAATCTTTGTCAAATTCATAATATTTCTTTCTTGATTGTGTTGGAGCCTCTTATTCATGGTAATAAAATTAACCATGTTGCTAGAATGATCAATTTCAATATATTTTTCTCTAATGTTAGTAATAAGATTTGGTGTTTTTAGAATAATTTTATTGAGGTTTCTATTCTGAATGATTTTCAACAAGTTGTCAATGCTCAAATCTCTTATGGTGACTATTTTGTTTTGGGCTCTTTTGTTTATGCATCTTGTAATAGATTTAGTAGAGATCTTCTTTAGGATAATTTGAAGAATTTTGTTACCTCTATCAATAAACCTTGGTTTATTCGTGGTGATTTCAACACTATTTTATTCTCTTCTAAATGAAGTGGTGGTTGCTCTCCTGATATACATTCCATGGTAGATTTTTTCAATATGATCCTTGATTATAATTTGATTGATATTGGTTTTAAGGGTTCTAATTATACTTGGCAAAACTCTAGACTTTGGCAAAGGTTGGACTGGATTCTTTTTAATACTCATTGGATTACTCAATGGTCAATTACTTATGTCGATCATTTAAGTAGAATCCATGCTCCTCTTTCTATTAAAGATAATTCTAATAGATTAAAAACTCCTCTCCTTTTAGATTTTAGAACATGTGGATTCAAATATTGATTTTTTTATGTTGTGGCTAACAATTGAAAGTGCCTTTACATCTTGATAATATAGGGATGAATAGACTTTAAGCATAAAAGACTTAAATAAAATTTGGGTTGGTTAAACAAGAATTATTTAAAACCTTTTGCTAATATCAAAGATATGGAAAAAATTAGTTTGAATCCTTCTAAGATTAAGGACATGACCGAGGTGAAAGATAAACTTGTTAAATTCCAAAATATGGAAGAGACTTATTGGCACCAAAAGCGCTAGTAAACATATTGGATGGTGACATGTATAAACTACTTCCATGCTTTAGTTAATAAAAAAAAGAGCTTTAAATAATATTCAAAAAAATTAAAGAGGACAATGGAGAATGGATTACAGAGAATAATGATATTAAGGAATTGATTATTAATTACTTAAGAAATATGCTTAATAAGAGTTACACTTTTGAAGTTATTTCTAAATTTCCCTTGATTCCTTCTATTATTACTAATGATGATAATGATGTGCTTACTATTGTTCCTAATGAAGATGAAATTTTTAAAGTTTTGAATAGCATGAACATAGATTTTGTTGCTGGTCTAGAGGGTTTCATTACTCAAATTTTTCAAAAATGTTGGTTTATTATTAAGAATGATTTGATTGAGGCTGTGATTGATTTTTTTAATGGTAATCCTTTTCCTAAATATTTTTCTAGTACTTCTATTATTCTTATACCTAAAAAGGAAAATCCAAACTATTTGAGTGATTTTAGACCTATTAGTCTTTGCACCTTCTTCAATAAGTTGATTTCCAAAATTCTTTCCAACAAGCTTAGTCCTTTACTTCATAGGATTATCTCTCTCAACCAAACTACTTTTGGGAGGCATCTATTTTTGATAATATTTTACTTGCCCAAAATTAATTCATGATTTAGATGCCAAGACCAGGTGGCAACATTCTTTTCAAATTAGATATAATGAAAGCCTTTGATAATATCTCTTGGGATTTCCATATTCTAAATTTATTTGGATTTTTTTGATAAATTTATTTTTCTTATTAATGGGAAGCCTTCAACATCTTTCACTCTTCCCATGGCTTAAGACAAGGGGATCCTTTATCTATTTATTATTGTTGAGTACTTATCTAGGGGCATCAATGATTGAATCTTAAATAATCAATGTAACTCTTGGTGGTCTTCCTATTTCCCATTTAAGTTTTGCAAATAATTTCATTATTTTTTGCAATGCTTCAATTCATCATAACAAGCATCTCAAGAGTTTTTTAAATAAATTTGGTAGAGAGAGCCTTTCAATCAATGAAAACAAAATCTATTTTATTACTTCCTCAAGTATCTCTAATAATAAAATCAATCAAATCCTGCATATCACTTATTTTAAACATCAACACTTACCTCTTAAGTACTTGGGTTCTCTATTTAAACTCAAAATGATCCCATCTTTTGATGAGTTAATTAAAAATTTTAAATAAAATTTATCTTTGGGAATTCCATTTAGTTTCCTTTGGCGTACTCATTATTCTTAAAAGCACTCAATTCAATGCCTCTTTATTTGATTCAAACTATTATCCCCACTAATGCTACTAAAATTGATCATTTTGCTAATAATTGTTTTGAGATCCAATAATTCTACCAAAAGAATGCATTGGACATCTTGGCATAAATGTTGTGCTCCTTTGGGTGAAGGTGGTCTTGGTTGCAAACCTATTTGTGATGCTATTATTGCCTTCTCTCATAAGATCTGGTGGAATTTTAGAAAGAATGGTAGCCTTTGGACTAATTTTATGATGAAAAAATATTGCCAAGGTAAACACCCTCTTATCTATGCTATAAGGTTGGTGACTCTCAGGTTTGGAAAAGGCATTGCTCCATTAAATGGGTTGCTGAATCCTTAATATCTTGGGGTATTCATTCGGGTTCTTCTTTCTTTTGGCAATGACTATTAACTCCTTTTATCTACACACTCTAGTGTTGCTATCATAGTTAACTCTTTTTGGTTTAATAACCATTGGATTGAAAATAAACTTTAGAATTATATCCCTATTTCTCTTTTTGATAACTTTAGAAATATCCCTATCTCTTCTAACAAACCTGATCAAATTCTTTTTAAGCTTTCTTATAATGGTGATTCTGTTCTTAAAGAGGTTTGAAATTTTATTAGAGATAAATAGAACTCCTCTAATGTTTTCATTAAACTTTGGAACAATATCATTCACATTTCTTATTCAATTTTAGCTTGGAGGATTTTGGATAACTTTATTCTTGTGGACTCTTTGCTAATAAAGGGTTTTATTTACCTTCAAAGTGCTATTGTTGCTTTCATATTGAAAATGTAAATCATGTTTTGTAAATGGTGCTATTGCTTCTAAATTATTATTTTGGTATGATGATTTATTTAATACAAACTATTTTCATGGATCTCTTTCTTTATATCAACTTCTTCAAGTTTCAAACAAACTATGAAAGGTCATATCAATGTTTTAATTGCTTTACCCTTCTAGTTCATCCGGATGGATAAAATGATGCTAAATATTATGATATTCCTATAAACCATAAAAGGATCCTAGCTAAAACTAAAGAAAAAAAAAAATTCATGCTCTATTAATGTCAATCTTATTGGTAACATTCATTTTAAAATTATAAATTTGTGGCTAAAAAAATTGGGTATCATTCGCTTGATTTTGACTCTTATAAAGGTGCTAGGATTATTAGATCAAACCTAAAGATAATTTGATTAAAATGAATATTGATGGTTCTGCTTTCTAATAAATATGGCTATGGTGGTATCTTAGGGATTCTAAAGGTACTATCATTTATGCTTTTGCCTATCCTCTCAAAGCTTATTTCTTTGGTAGCTTATGGATGCAAATAAAGCTATTGAAATTTGTTTGAATAAAGGTTTCCTCAAAATCTAGATTGAAGTTGATGCTATCTTGCTTCTTGACATTAATTCCAATAGAAATGGGAATGCGATTTATTTTATCATCTTAATCATACTAAAATCTTCTTTCTCAAGTTTGTTTTAAAATTTCCCACATCCTTCATGAAGGTAATGCTTGTGCTGATTTCTTGGCTAATCTAAGTTCACTTTATTTGACAACTAAACTTTGCCTAAACTATTAAGAGGTTTGGTTAATCTGGCTAATACTAGATTTCCTTATCTTAGATTATAAATTTCTTGGCTTGATTTTTTTTGTTGTTTTTTATGACCCTTATCTTTTGGTTGCCATTTGATAAACTCTCTTTGGATTGTGGTTATCTTCTTATTTTATATCTTTGTTCTGAGCTGAGTTATGTTTTTAACCTCTTACTTTTGGGTTGGCTTGGTAGTTACTACATGGTGGTTCCTATCTTTTCAGCCTGGGTTGGTTTGGTTTTTTTGGCCTTGTGGCTACTATTTTCTTATTTACCTCAATTATTCTTTGTTTATTTTTGGTAATCTCTATTGGTTATTGGATTTCAATTTTCCTTTTGAATGGGGTTTGCCTCTTTTGGTCTTTTACCTAAGTTGAATCTATTTAGGGTGGCTTTTGGTTGGTTGGGTTATTGGCTAGCTAGCTCTATGTTGGCTATTTTTCCTCTTATGTTGGTGGAAGATGTGGGGTGTTCTTGGTGGTTTATCTTTGGCTTGGTTTTGGCATGGTGGAGTTTATTTATTGTCTATTAGTTTCTCTGTTTTGTTGATTGGGGCTTGGTGGATAGTTTTGCTAGTTTTGGTTTGGTTCTTTTGTAGTTTGGCCACAAAACCTCTCTACTACTTTTGGTTTAGTTGTTATTTTGGGTCTAGTTGAAGGCTATATGGCGTTATTTTCCTTAGTGACTTGGTGTTTATTTTGTGGTTATGATGCTTGCCCTTTAGTTATTCTCCTCACTTGTTGGCTTTGGTGGTATCCATGTAGTATTGTCGTGATGTATGGATTGTAGTATATCTTATTGGCTTTATTTCTTTTATTTTTATCTATCCTTACTGATCGACTTTCGCTTTGGTTGGGTTAGGTGGATCGCCATTTGCTTCTACCCTTTTCTTGGGTTTTTGGCTTGATGGTTATTATTGGTCTTTAACCGATTTGGATCTTTTATTGTTGTGGCTAGAGGCTTTGTTGGATTGGTTGGATGTATTGGGTTGGTTAGATGGGTGGTGGTTTTTGGCTCCATTGGTGATTGATTTTGTTTCTTTTTTCTATGGTTTATTTTTCTAGCTTCCTCCTACTTTGTTCTTTTCTCGCTTGCTCCCCTTTTCCTATTTGGGTGGCTTATACCATCTTGTTTCTGTTAGTGATTTTTCGGCTCTGCATTGTTGGTGGAGGATATGAGCACTTGTGTTTTTCTTTTTGGGACTTGGTTTTTTCTAGTTGGTTTTGTTACCCCTGTCATGATGCTTGCTCCTTTCTATGTTGTTATTCCTTTTTCGTGGTGGCTTTGGTGGTGTTCCTACTGTATTATTGTTGTTCCTGATGGTTGGTTAATTATCCACATTATTCTTGGTTATTTTGGTGGTTTTGTGGTTATTTTTCTATTTGTTTGGAGGATTTTGTAGTCTTGGATGATGGAATTTCGATGATGGGCTACACAAGGTATGCTAGCTATGATAGCCTTAATGTTTCCCTCTCTATCTTCTTTTAGCTGGTAGCACTATATGTAATTTAACCCTTCTTCTGAAGTTTGGATACTTACATATAGTGTTGCTTCTTGAGATGATTATAACTGAGCCGAAGCCTTTTCTTTACATTGCTCCTTTTCTTTGCTCTTACTCTTTATCCTTAATTGTCATCCTTTCATTAATATGATTGAATTTTTATAGGTTGGGAGGGTCTTATGGATCTTACTAGTATCATAAGGATCAAATGGAGGTTGTGGTTTCAAATCGTCAGCTATTGTTGATATGGTTTATCTTTTGCTTTCTTTCATATATTATAATAAGGGATTTATAGCTATTCTTGTAGCTCTTTGAGCATTATTTTAGAGGTTTACCTCTAAACTTTGTACTTTTCTTTGTGGCAATAAAATTCCCTAATTTTAAAACTAAACCTAAACCCTCAAACCCTAAACCTTAAACTCTAAACTAAAATTTAAAATCTAAAATAAACTAAAATCTAGACTAAATTTAAATCTAAACTCTAAAAATCTAAACTAAATCTAAACTAAACTAAATATAAAAAATCTAAAGTCTAAACTAAAAATCTAAACTAAAAAACTAAAATGTAAACTAAACTAAAAAAAATCTAAACTAAATCTAAACTAAAATATAAAAAATCTAAACTTTAAACTCTAAACTAACTAAACTAAAACAAAACTCTAAACTAAATCAAAAATCTAAAATCTAAATTAAACTAAAATTTAATCTTTAAAATCTAAAATCTAAACCATCCAAACTCTAAACTAATAAAAATTTAAACAAAGCTAAATTAAATATAAAAGTCTAAATCTAAATTAGAATCTAAACTCTAAAACTCTAAATCTAAACTAAACTAAACTCTAAACTCTAAACTAAATCTAAAGTCTAAACTAAACTAAATAAATATAAAATACACTAAATCAAAACTCTAAAATAATAAAAAATCTAAACTTAAAAAATCTAAAACTAAAACTAAAAATAAAAATAACTAAATCTAAACTAAACTAAATGTAAACTAAATCTAAACTAAGTCTAAACTAAAAAATCTAAACTAAATCTAATCTCTGAGCTAAATCTAAAATCTAAACTAAATAAACTAAAATCTAAACTAAAAAATCTAAACTAAAAACCTAAACTAAATGTAAAATCTAAAGTAAATACACACTAAACTAAACTAAAAGTCTAAATATAAACTAAATCCAACCTACACTAAAAAAAATAAACTAAATTTAAACTGAAAACTAAATCTAAAATCTAAACCCTAAAACTAAATCTAAATTAAATTTAAAATAAATTAAATAAACTAAATATAAAAACTCTAAACTAATATCTAAACCAAACTAAACTAAAAAGATCAAAATGAGATCTAAAATCTAAAAATCTAAACTCTAAAACCTAAACCTAAACCCTAAAAAACCATAAACACATAACCTAAATCCTAAACCGTAAAACCATAAACCATAAATCCAAAACCCTAAACCCCCTAAACTAACCCTAAACCCTAAAAAATAATAAATCCTAAACCTTAAATACTAAACCGTAAACCCTACAACCCTAAACCCTAAACTAACCCTAAACCTAAAACCCAAAACCCTAAAAACCTAAACTTAAACAAAATAAAACTAAAAAATAAAATAAATAAAAAACCTAAACCTAAATACAATAAACAAATAAAATAAATAAAAACTTAAACTAAAACACAACCCTAAACCTAAAAATAAAATAAATATAAAATAAAAACTAAACTAAAAATAAATAAATAAAACCTACATTAAACTATAAATAAAATAAACCTAGAAATAAAAAACCTAAAGAAAATAAAAACTAAATATAAAATAAAAAATAAAATAGACCTAAAATAAACAAACTAAATCAAACCTAAAAAATAAACCTAAACATAAAAATATAAATAAAACCTAAACCCCAAATTAAAAAAAAAAAAAACCCTAAACCCTAAACTAAAAAAAAAAAACCTAAACCTAAAATAAAAATAAACATAAACCTAAACTAAAATAAACTAAACTAAAAATAAATAAAACCTAAACCTAAACATAAAATAAACTAAACCTAGACCTAAATCTAACCTAAACTAAATAAAATAAAATAAACTAAAAAAAACCTAAACCTAAGCTAAAAAATAAAACCTAAAAATAAACCAAAAATAAAAACTTAACACTTAAACCTAAAAAAATAAAATAAAATCCTAAACTTAAACCAAAGAATAAAAAATAAAACCAAAATCTAAAAATAAAATAAAATAAAACTAAATTAAAAAATAAACCTAAACCTAAACTAAACCTAAAAATAAACTAAAAACCTAAACTAAAATAAATAAACCTAAAATAGATAAACTAAACTAAATAAAAAAATAAAATAAATTAAAATAAATAAAAAATAAACTAAGTAACTAAATAAACCTAAACCAATAGATTTAGTTAATTTAAAAATAATAAAAAAAATGAAAAAAAACCCTAAACCCTAAAAACATAAAAACCTAAACCTAAACTAATTAAAACCTAAAAATAAAATAAATAAATAAAACATAAACCTAAATAAAATAAAATCCTAAACTAAAACATAAAAATAAAATAAAACAAAAAATAAAAACTAAACTAAATTAAAATAAAAAAACCTAAACTAAACTTAAAAAAAAGAAAAATAAACCCAAAAAAATAAAAAAACCTAAATAAAATAAAACTCAACCTAAAATAAATAAATAAATAAATAAACCTAAACCTAAAAATAAACCAAAGAAACCTAAAAATAAATCAACCTAAACCCTAAACTAAAAAAAACCTAAACCTAAATTAAAAATAAAATAAACAAAATAAAATAAATCTAAATGTAAACTAAAATAAATAAAATCTAAACCTAAACCTAAACCAAAAACTAAAAACAAAATAAAATAAACTAAAAAAATAAACCTAAACCAAACTAAAAAATAAACCTAAACCTAAAAATAAAATAAAAATAAACTAAACTAAAAAAATAAAACCTAAACTAAAATAATTAAACCTAAAATAAAAATAAAATAAAAAATAAAAAAATAAAAAAAATAAACCTAAATAAAATAATAAAATAAAATAAACTAAAATAAATAAATAAACTAAATAAACCTAAACCTAATTTTAAAAATAAAATAAAAGAAAATAAAAAAAATCTAAACTAAATCTAAACTCTAAGTAAATCAAACCTAAAACCCTAAACACTAAACCCTAAACCTACAACCCTAAACCCTAAATCCTATAAAACTCTAAACCTTATAAAACTCTAAACCCTAAACCCAAAAAAAACACTTAACCCAAAAACCTAAACCCTAAACCCTAAACCCTAAATATTATACCCTACAACCCTAAACCCTAAATCCTAAACCCTAAACCCTAAACCTAAACCCTAAAACCTAAACCTAAACTAAAACCTAAATAAATTAAATAAAAAAACCTAAACCTAAATAAAATAAATAAATAAAATATAATGAAAAATAAAAATATACTAAAATAAAATAAATAAAAATCTAAAATAAATTTAAAAATAAAATAAAACTAAATAAAATAAAAAGTAAACTTAAAATAAAAATAAAATAGAAGTAAAATAAATAAAATCTAAACTAAAGAAAAACCTAAACCTAAAAAGTAAACCAAAAAGTAAAATGTAAAAATAAATAAAAAAAATAAAACCTAAATCATAAACTAAAAAAATAAACCTAAACCTAAACCCAAAAAAACCATAAACCCTAAACCTTAAATGCTAAACCCTAAAACCCTAAATCCTAAACCTTAAATCCTAAACCCTAAACCGTAATCCCTAAACCCTCTAAACAAATCATAAATCATAAACCCTAAACCCCTTAAACTAACCCTAAACCCTAATCCCTAAACTATAAACCCTAAACAAAAACCACAAAACCCTAAACACTAAATATTAAAAACCTAAACTTAAACTAAATAAAATAGAAAAATAAAATAAATAAATAAATCTAAACCTAAATAAATTTAATAAAATTAAAATAAAAGCCTAAACTAAAACCTAAACCTAAACCTAAAAATAAAAATAAAATAAAATAAAAAATAAAATCTAATCTAAAATAAATTAAATAAAAAAACTTAAACACAAATAAAATAATAAAATAAAATAAAATAAAAACATAAACTAAAACTTAACCCTAAACCTAAACCTAAACCAAAAAACAAAATAAAATAAAAAATTTTAAATAAATGAAAAAAATAAATAAAAACCTATATGAAACTAAAAAATAAAATAAATCTAGAAATAAAACCTAAACAAATAAAAAAAAACTAAGTTTAAATTAAAATAAAATAATAAAATAAAATAAAAACTAAATAAAATCCTAAACTCAAAAAATAAACCTAAAAATAAATAAAAATTAAATTCTAAACACTAAACCCTAAACTAAACCCTAAACCCTAATATATAAAAAATAAAACCTAAACCCTAAATTATAAAAATAACTTAAACCTAAACCCTAAAAAACCATAAACACAAAACCCTAAACCCTAAAACCCTAAACCCTTAGCCCAAAAACCTAAATCCCCTAAACTAAATCTAAGCCCTAAACCATTAACCTTAACCCTAAACTCTAAATTAAAATCTAAAATATAAACTAAACTAAAATCTAAACTAAATCAAAATCTAAACTCCAAAAATCTAAACTAAATCTAAACTAAACTAAACTAAACAAAATCTAAAAATCTAAACTCTAAACTAAAAATGTAAAGTAAAAAACTAAAATTTAAACTAAAGTAAAAAAAATCTACACAAAACTAAAATCTAAACTAAATCTAAACTAAAATCTATAAATCTAAACTCTAAACTCTAAATAAAATTAAATTAAATCTAAACTGCTAAAACTAAACACCAAACTAAATATAAAATTCTAAAAATCTAAACTAAATTAAAATCTAAACTCTAAAATCTAAAATCTAAAAAAACAATCTAAACTCTAAACTAAATCTAAAAAATCTAAACTAAATCTAAACTAAATCTAAAAAATCTAAATCTAAACTAAAATCTAACCTCTAAAACTATATGTCTAAACTAAACTAAACTCTAAAACTCTAAAATCTAAACTAAACTAAATTAAATAAAAATAAAATCTAAACTAAATCTAAACACTATAATAAATAAAAATCTAAACATAAAAATTATAAAATTAAATCTAAATAAAATCTAACCTAAACTAAATCTAAACTAAATTTAAACTAAATCTAAACTAAAAAAATCTAAACTAAATCTAAACTAAATAAACTAAAATCTAAATTAAAAAATCTAAACTAAAAACCTAAACTAAAAAAACTAAATCTAAAATTTAAACTAAATAAACTCTAAATTAAACTAAAATCTAAATCTAAACTTTAAACTAAATCTAAACTAAATAAAACTAAACTAACAAAATTTAAACTAAAAATTAAATCTAAAATCTAAAGCTAAATCTAAACCCTGAAAGTAAATCTAAACTAAATGTAAACTAAATGAAATAAACTAAATCTCAAAACTCTAAACTAAAATCTAAACTAAACTAACCTAAACTAAATCTAAGCCTTAAATCTAAACTAAAAAAAATTCTAAATGCTAAAAATTCTAAACCCTAAATTGTAAACTCTATAAACCCTGAACTCTAAACCCTAAACTAAACTAAACCCTAAACCCTAAGCCCTAAACTAACCCTAAAACCTAAACCCTAAACTAACCCTAAAACCTAAACCCTAAATCCTAAACCTTAAATCGTAAAGCCTAAACCCTAAAAACCTAAACCTAAACATAATAAAACCTAAAAATAAAATAAATAAAAAACCTAAACCTAAATAAAAATAAAATAAAATAAAATAAAAACCTAAACTAAAACCTAAACCTAAAAATAAACTAAAAAGAAAATAAAATAAAAAAAAAACTAAACTAAAATAAAATAAATAAAAACCTAAATGAAACTAAAAGAAAAATCAACCTAAATAAAATAAAAACTAAATCTAAAATAAAAATAAAATAAACCTAAAATAAAATAAAATAAAAACCTACACCTAAAAAATAAATCTAAATAAAACCTAAAATAAAAAAATAAAACCTAAACCCTAAACCATAAACCAAAAACCCTAAACCCTAAACCCTAAACCCTAAACTAAACCCTAAACCCTTAAAAACCATAAACAAAGACCCTAAACCCTAAACCCTAAACCTAAACCCCTTAAACCAACTGACACTAAACCCTAAACCCTAAACCCTAACCCCAAACTCTATACTAAATCTAAAATCTAAACTAAACTAAAATCTAAACTAAATCTAAATCTAAACTCTAAAAATCTAAACTAAACTAAACCAAATCTAAAAATCTAAACTCTAAGCTAAAATCTAAACTAAAAAACTAAAATCTAAACTAAACTAAAAACTAAAGTAAAAAAATTAAACTAAACTAAAAATCTAAACTAAATTTAAACTAAAATCTAAAAATCTAAACTCTAATCTCTAAACTAAACTAAACTAAATCTAAACTGAACTAAAACTAAACACTAAACTAAATCTAAAATCTTAAAAATCTAAACTAAATTAAAATCTAAACTCTAAAATCTAAAATCTAAAATAAAATTCTAAACTCTAAACTAAATCTACAAATCTAAACTAAATCTAAATTAAACTAAATCTAAAAAATTTAAATCTAAACTAAAATCTAAACACTAAAATTATTAATCTAAACTAAACTCTAAACTCTAAAACTAGATCTAAAATCTAAACTAAACTAAACTAAATAAAAATAAAATCTAAACTAAATCTAAACTTTAAAATAAATAAAAATCTAAACCTAAACATTCTAAAATAAAGTCTAAAAACTAAATCTAAACAAAATATAACCTAAACTAAATCTAAACTAAATCTAAGCTAAATCTAAACTAAAAAATCTAAACTAAATAAACTAAAATCTAAACTAAAAACCTAAACTAAATCTAAAATCTAAACTAAATAAACTCTAAACTAAACTAAAAATATAAATCTAAAATCTAAACTAAACTAAATCTAAACTAAAAAGAATAAAACTAAACTAAATCTAAACTAAAAATTAAATAAAATCTAAACCTAAATCTAAACACTAAAACTAAATCTAAACTACATCTAAACTAAACTAAATTAGCTAAATCTAAAAACTCTAAACTAAAATCTAAACTAAACTAAACTAAACTAAGCTAAATCTAAACTAAAAAACCCTAAATGCTAAAAGCACTAAACCCTAAACCCTAAACCTTAAAAACCCTAAACCCTAAACCCTATACTCTAAGCCCTAAACTAACCTAAACCCTAAATCCAAAACCCTAAACTAACCCTAAAACATAAACTTAAAATCCTAAACCCTAAATCATAAACCCTAAACCATAAAAACCTAAACTTAAACTAAATAAAACCTAAAAATAAAATAAATAAAAAACCTAAAACTAAATAAAATAAAATAATAAAATAAAATAAAAACCTAAACTAAACCTAAACCTAAACCTAAACCTAAACCTAAAAATAAAATAAAATAGAAAACAAAAACTAAACTAAAAATATAAATAAAAACCTAAATGGAATAAAAGAATAAAATAAACCTAAAAAAACCTTAAATGAAATAAACCTAAAATAAAATAAAATAAAAATTAAATCAAAACCTACACCAAAAAAAATAAATCTAAAAATTAAAACCTAAAAATAAATAAAAAATAAAACTTAAACCCTAAACCCTAAACCCTAAACCCTAAACCCTAAACTAAACTAAACCTAATAAATAAAAAATAAAATGAAAACCTTAAATTAAAAAAAATCTAAACCTAAACCCTAAAAAACCATAGACATTACACCCTAAAGCCTAAACTTTAAACCCTAAAACCTAAACCCTAAACCCTAAACTTTAAACCCAAATCCCAAAACCTAAATAAAAATAAACCCTAAACCCACCATAAATAAACCCCTCCTGCTCTCTCATTCTCTAGATTTTCTAATCCCCTTTGGTAACCCCCACTAGGGTTTTAGACTTACTTTGATTTCATCCTTTTCAAAGGCTTGCATAGCATTTGCCACTGTGATCTATTGACGAATGAGTTTTATTCCTTGGGCTCAACCTAAAATATGGATATTCTAGGGCATCTAAACTTTTGGGAAAATCTCTACTAAATATTTCAAAGAAGAGCTCTCTGGTAAGACTTCTCCATCTGCTGACTATTTCTCTCATTTTCACATATTTTAGGGGTTTTCCAGCTATTATGTGCTCTGATGTGGATGTTGAAAAGTTGACAAAACCCTTTGAATTTAAATTTAATTTACGTTGCTTGAATTTGGACAAGATGCTCATTTTTCATAATCTCAAGCTTACTTGCTTGGTCTAATTGACCCTAGATCCTCATTCAACTTAGTAATGATCCGGATTATTCATGTGTTTTTGTGCCAATCTTATTTTGTCTTTAATTGCCAAATGCATTTGCTAAAGTGGTCACCCTTTTAACATTAAGTAGGAATCTCATATTGTCTCTATGTGGTTATCTCTTCCAAATATGCATTCATTTTATACTCACCATGCTATTATTTTATTCGACCGCTTTGCAAATCGATCAAGCAACCGCTAGCGATCTCATCCTATGGTTGGATCCTCAAAAATTAGATATAACTAAAAAATACCCTAAGGAAGACTGCATTGGATCTGAAAAATATGGGTATTCATAAAGGGTTAAATTGGAGAACCTTCCAATTTTTTGTTCTTATTATAAAATTCATGGTCATGATAATAATGTTTTATTCTTCATCCCTACTTTAAAAAAAGAAATCCTCCTCGAGTGTTGTCCCTAAACTAAACCCTAAACCCAATAAAAAATATAAAACCAAAATTTAAAAAAAAACTAAACCTAAACCCTAAAAAATCATAAACCTTAAATCCTAAATCCTAAACCCTAATCCCTACAGCATAAAACCCTAAACCCTAAACCATAAACACTAAACTCTAAATCCCTAAACTATCCCTAAACCCTACTCTAAACAAAAATCTAAAATGTAAACTAAATTTAAATCTAAAATCTAAAAATCTAAAATAAATCTAAACTAAACTAAATCTAAAAATCTAAACTAAACTGAATCTAAACTAAACTAAACTAAAAATCTAAACTAAATAAAAAACTAAACTAAAAACTAAACTAAAAAAAATCTAAACTAAACTTAAAAGCTAAACTAAATCTTAACTAAAATCTAAAAAATCTAAATTCTAAACTCTAAACTAAACTAAACTAAACCAAATAAAAACTAAACTAATACTAAACTCTAAAAAAAAAAATCTAAAAATCTAAACTAAACTAAAATCTAAACTCTATAATCTAAAATATAAACTAAATCTAAACTCTAAACGAAATCTAAAAATCTAAACTAAACCTAAAAATCTAAATCTAAACTATAATCTAAACTATAAAACTCTAAATCTAAACTAAACTAAACTAAACTCTAAAACTAAATCTAAAATCTAAACTAAAAAAAATAAAATTTAAACTAAATATATACTCTAAAATAAATAAAAATATAAACCTAAAAAATATATAAAACTAAATCTAAAAACTAAATTTAAACTAAATCTAAACTAAACTAAATCTAAACTAAATCTATACTAAATCTATACTAAATCTATACTAAATAAACTAAAATCTAAACTAAAAAATCTAAACTATAAACCTAAACTAAATAAACTAAATATAAAATCAAAACTAAATAAACTCTAAACTAAACTAAAAATCTAAACCTAAACTCTAAATTAAACTAAACTAAACTAAACTAAAAAACTAAATCTAAAATCTAAATTAAATAAAATCTAAACCTAAATCTAAGCCCTAAAATTAAATCTAGAAAAAACTAAATAAACTAAATGTAAAAACTCTATAGTAGAATCTAAACTAAACTAAACTAAATCTAAACCCTAAATCTAAACTAAAAAAATCCCCTAAAAACCCTAAACCCTAAACCCTAAACTAACCTAAACCCTAAACCAAAACCCTAAACCCTAAAAACCTTAACCTAAACTAAATAAAATAAATAAAAAAACCTAAACCTAAATAAAATAAAAAGATAAAATAAAATAAAAACCTAAACAAAAACCTGAACCTAAAAATAAAATAAAATAAGAAATAAAAACTAAAATAAAATAAAATAAATAAAAACCTAAATGAAACTAAAAAAATAAATTAATTAAAAATAAAAACCTAATTAAAATAAAAATTAAATTTATAATAAAAATAAAATAGGCCTAAAATAAAATAAAATAAAAACTAAATAATAACCTAAACATAAAAAATAAACCTAAAATAAAACTTAAAAATAAATAAAAAATAAAACCTAAACCCTACACTAAACTCTAAACCCAAATAAATAAAAAATAAAAATTAAACCTTAAATTTTTTTTTTAAAAAAAACTAAACATAAACCCTAAAAACCATAGACTTTAAACCCTAAACCCTAAAACCCTAAACCCTAAACCATAAACCTTAAATCTAAATAAAAATAAGCCTAAACCCACCCTAAACCCCTTCCCTGCTCTCTCATTCTCTGCAATTTTCGAATCCCCTTTGGTGGTGCATCCCCGACTGGTGTTTTTCTGTGGTTTTTGCTTCAATTTCATCCATTTTCAAAGGCTTGCATGGCATCTGGCCACTTGCGTGATGGTTTGACATTGATCATGGCTACGGTGAGTTCTATTCCTTGGGCTCAACCTCAAAATATGGAAGTTTTTGCTAGGGCATCTGAACTTTTGGGGATTGGCATCCCTAATGCTATTCTTCTACTAAATCTTTAAAAGAAGTGCTCTCTGGTATGACTTCTCCATCTGCTGGCTCAATTTCTCTCATTTTAATGTCTTTTAAAGCTTTGCCAGCTATTATGTGCTCTGATGTGGATGTTAAAAAGTTCACAAATCCCTTTGAATTTTCTCAGAATCTACTTTGTGTCCCAATTTGGACAAGATCCGTTCATGTTTTCATAATCTCAAACTTACGGGTGCTTTCTTGATTGGACTAATTGACCCTTAGCATATCTTGATTCAACTTACTAATGATCTGGATTATTCACATGTTTTTTCGAACCGATCTTATTTCATCTTTAATAGTCAAATGTGTTTGCTAATGTGGTCACCCCTTTTTGACATTAAGGAGGAATCTCCTATTATCCCTATGTGGTTATCTCTTCCTAATATGCGCATTCATTTTGTTACCCACCATGTGCTTTTTTTGTTATTATTTGGCCTTTGCAAATCAACCAAGCAACCCATCTCATCCCTTACGTGGCTCGATCCTCGTGGAATTAGATATAGCTGAAAAATACCCTAAGGAAGTCTGGATTAGATCTAAAAAATATAGGTATTCACAAATGGTTGAATTCGAGAACCTTTCAATTTTTTGTTCCTATTATAAAATTCATAATCATGATAAATCAGAATGTTTTATTCTTCATCCCCACTTAAAAAAAGAAATCCTCCTCAAGAGAGTGTTGTCCCTATCCATAAACAAATTCCTACTTATGTTCAAAATTAGCCTTGGATCCTAAGGATGCTATGAAGGCTATTATTAGGGTTGATTCTTTGGATATTGGGGTTAATCCTGTTGAAAATGTTTTGGCTCCACCTGTTTGTATGGATTCGATAGTCAAAATGGGAAGGATGAGTTACCTCTTATTTCTTCTTTGAATTTGAATGTTTCTAATGCGGAGAACAATAAATTTTCTAGGCTTTTGGAAGATGATTTTGTTTTCTATGATTCTTTTCTGCATCTTTGCTTTGATCGATGAAAATGAAGCTTTTAATGAGAATTTAAATGATATCGAGCATGAAAATTTCTAATTTAGATTTAACTACTTATGCTTTGAATGGTTCAAAATCATCACCATCTCTCATTCTATTCTAGATATTCATGTTAATCCTAATTTTCAACTCAAAATGGATTTGGAAGATAGAAAACTTCACTCTAAACATTTGGAGACTTCTCTAAATCGTGACTAATGTTACTAAATCCTTTTGGATGATGATTCTAGAGGGAGAGAATGGTTTCCAAACTTTCATGCTAAAAGAAAAAAATGTTAATAATTCCATCCTAAATTGTCAAAAAATACTAGATCAACTATGACCTCCTCTCCTCTCT
>CM038220.1:187278064-187359604 GCA_021442155.1 Cymbidium sinense
TATGGAAGCGGGAGGAGCAATGGAGGTTATAGCATGGTGGTGGAGGAGAGGGATAGATAGGGGATATGATGGGATCCTATTACGAGAGGGGTGGTTTGATGGGAACTAGAAAAAATTGAAGAGCAGTGACATGATCTGCTTATGGAACTGTGTCTTTACAATAGAGACAGCTCAACTTATCTAGCATTTTCTACTTTATGGGTGCTCATTTTTTATCTATGTCACCGCTTGTGTCTTAGAAAACTTGGGGTGGTACTTCGTTGATGAAATCAAAAAGAAGAAATGTTGAATCTTAATTTATTCTTTATTTAAAAAATCATAAACCCTAAACCTTAAACCCTAAACACTAAACCCTAAACCCTAAACCCTAAACCCAACCACAAACTCTAAACCCTACCACATCAAACCTAAACCCTAAACCATAAACCCTAAACCCTAATCCTAAACCACCTAAACATACTGACCCTAAACCCACAACCTGCAACCTAAACCTAAACCCTAAACCACACCACAAACCTAAATCCTAAACTAACCTAAACTAAACCCTAAACCCCAACCTAAACCCTAAACTTTGAATAAAGATGTCATTAGTAGATCTAAGAATGACCTAATCCCAACATAGTTATGGTAAAGAAAATGTCTTCAGAGACATTCCTTGACTATTAAAGATTTGAATACCCTAAACTCTAACCTAATTCATATTATAATACCATATATTATGTATAATGTAGCATCATATATTTGAGCATGTAGTGATGTGTTTTGGATGTTATAAGATGTTTTGAAATGTTTTGTATATTATGGTATTGTATATATGGTCTATATTAATATAAATCATAAAAATACTGATTTAATAAATCAGATGATGAAATTTGTTAAATTTGAAGTGGGAATTAGGTTGTAGTACCAAAGGTGTGATACACCACTTGTAGTCTAAAAAGTATGATTTTATGTTCAAAATAAATATTATATGTTGTAGAATAGTATAGCATCATATATCATAATATATTATTCTGTGAATTTTAAATTCTTTTAGTATTTTATAATCATGCAGTAGAGCCTACTATAGCATTATTTATAAAAATGTTGATTTAGACTTCAAAATGGTGGAATTTGGCCAAATTCATAATAGGTAGAGCATGACATCATAATATATTGTTTCAATTTAAAATATGTAAGTGTAATATGACTAAAATATATAGTTTTTTTATTTAGACTAATTTTATGATTTTTTTATCTTAAGTAATCCTTGTGATGTGATATGCAATATAATATAATATAATATGTTATAGTGTATTATAATATAGGATTCATAACATAGTGTAGCATCATGCATTATAGCATACTATTGTGTATTACTACTTGTTGTTAGCATATTTTAGTTTGTTATAGTATGATGTAGTAGAGTTTGTACTTGGTATAATTCATAAAATATTGATTTATAGGCTGAGATGATGGGATTTGGCCAAATTTAAGATAAGCTTTAGGGAACATCATTAGGGGTGTGTTATGGCGTGTCATTTAATCAAAAGAATGGAATTTTGCATCCAAAAAAGAAATGTTCATTTTCAACCAAATTTTATAATTTTTTTGCTTAAAGTGATTCATTTTTAAGGTGTAATGTAAGATAATATATTATATGAAAGCATATTAAAATATAATGTACATAACAATATAACTTCACATATAAATATATATATATATATATATATATATATGAATGTGGTGGTGTGTTACTAAATGTTATTGTACATTTTAGTATGTTTTACTTTTGTTATAACATATTGGGTCAAAACTCACAAAAATGTTAATTTGAAGGTTGAGATGGAAGAGTTTGGCCAAATTCACAGCACACACCAATAACCAACACCAAAATTATGCTATTTTGTACCATTTTTAATAGAAAATTAATAATTTTATATCAAAAATGAACATTATTCTTATTTTGAGAAAATTTTGTTATTTGTTCCTTTTAAGTGATTCTAATAAGGTGTAATGTTAGACAATATATTATATTATAGCAAATTATAATATAACATCATATATTATAATATAATATAGTGTGTTAATTCATAATGTAATATGTTTTTGCATGATATTGTATAGTTAGTTTGAGCTTGCACCATCACAAATCATAAAATGTTGATTACAATGTTAAGATGATGTAATTTGAACAAATACATCATTAGGCTTTTGGTTGAAGTATTAAAGGTGTGCATAAGAGAAGAAATAAAATTTGATGAGAATTCCATGTCAAGGACATGAGGAGATCTAGGGGATCACATGCATTGGACATGACATGTGAGGGTCTATATAGAAGGAGAAAATCTAGGGATAATGTTTGAATTTGATTTGATTATATGATTTATGGAAAGAGCTAGAGATAAGAATCTATAATCCAATGGGGATTAAGATCGAATTGACTTTAATTTATTTTGTTTTAATTGATGTGGAGGCATATCTACTAGAGATATGGGCTCGAGTCCGCTAGGGATCGGGTATATGAACCTTCCACTAGGGAAGCAGGTTTGGGCTATCCATTGGGGATTGGGATTTGAGTTTGATTTCATAGATTTGTTTTAGGATGTAAACAATTTGGTTGGATTTCTTTGATTTAGACTCTATTGGGGGAGTTGGTTTAATTTGGCTCACTAGGAGGTTGGTTTTGAATTTGATTTGTTTGCTTGACTTATTTATATATGATTTAGGGCTCCACTAGAAAGAAGGGTGTGATTTAACTCCACTAGGGAAAATTAGATTGGGTTTAATTTAATCTGAGGTAATGTATGGACATTGTGGTTGTGTGATGGACCCATTAAGAAGGGGTTATGTCAAACTTGACCTACCTTAAGTTTACAAATCCAAAGGGATAGTCTGTCGGCTGCAGGGTAGAGCTAGCTAACCTAAGGGGTTGCCTTTCAATATGCAATTACTGTGCTAGGAAGAAGGCATAGTAGACTTACATCTTCCAAAGGGAACAACCACTGGGGTGACTATGCACAAATCAAACGACCTAGGAGGCTGAGTGAATGAACTACTTATGTCAACTCAAAAGTAGTCAAGATTAATTTTATCTTAATTTCATGTGATTTGATATGGTTTGTTTGGTTTAGTTTGATTTCAAATTGAGGGCATATTCACTGGGATGTGAGCTCAATCAAATTTGATAGATTTAATTTATGGACCATGTTGATGTGATGGACCCGAGAAGGGCTATATCAGACTTGTCCTATCTCAAATTTACAAATCCAAATAGATAGTTTACTGGCCATGAGGTAGAGCTAGCAGTGCTAGGAAGAAGGCATAGCAGGCTTACATCTTCTAAAGCAGGGAATAATCGCTGGGGTGACTTGTTGGTAGCACAATAAATTGAACCTAACTTAGGGGAGACTATTGAGCGAATGCTGCTGAGGACTCATATCAATATAAGAGTAGTCAAGTGATTCCTATAAGGAGTTTTGCTAACACTGCCCTAAAGATAGAATACCTGCTTAGGAAAAGGTACTGCTAGGGGTGTCCTCCTAATCCACAAGTGAATATATATTTTGTTTATAAATTTGTATGGACCATGTTGGTGTCGAGGGACCAGAAGGGGCTATGTCGACTTGACCTATCTCGATTCTTGGACCAAGGAGAATCACATCCACAAGATGGATTCTCCAACCATAGTGTGGTTTGCTAGGAAAGTGGAACCATTGAATTGATAGTAACCGTAGTGTCTAAATGGGGTCGCAAAGGACATGATCCAAATATAGTGCCCACAGGGGAAGTGCTACTAGGGGCATTATCCTGAGTGGTGTATCCTATAAGTGTATGGTGGCAAACTCAAGGAGAAAGCATAACAAACTTACATCTGCCATGAGTGGTGTATCCTAAGGTGCAAGAACCAACCAACCTAAGGTGTATCCATCATAATGAGTGGTGTATCCATCAACATAGTGAGAACCAACCAACCTAAGGTGCCCATCAATGTGCAATGATCGATCTGGAAAGAAAGCATGTAGGCTTACAACTATCCAAGCAGAACTGATCATCAGAATAGTCTATTATCGATGGGACAAATGTTATCTGACCTCGAGTGAGGGAGCCTCGAGGAAGGACAAGACCCAGACTTGAAGCATTCATGAGGGAAGGAGATGCTAGGGGACTTATCCTAAACCTCGAGTATACTCAACCCAGTCAGTGTACGAAGGCTAATCTAAGAAGAAAGAATAGCATACTCACATTCTCTTAAACAAGCCAACATGAGGTAGCTTACCGGCCACACAGTAAGGAATACTAAACTAATAAGGCGCTTATCGGTGTGCAGTGGCCAAGTAAGGAAGGAAAGTGTAGCAGACTTACATCCTCCAAAGCAAGAAGACCACAAGGGTGACCCACTAGAAGGGCAGCATGTCGACCTACTCTTGAGTGAGGGGCATTATCTCAACTCAGAGTAGCCAGAGATAAAAGATATGTATTTGCTTTATATGTTTATGAGTAGTTTGTGTTTGTGTTGTGTCGATGAAAGATAGGACACTCAGTTTTCATACACCTACCCTAAACACATCATGTGGATTAACAAAAGAATACTTTCAACATGGAAGAGATTGAATTCAAAATGGAATTTTCATTGATGATAACTATTTTCAAAAATGATTTATAATATTTATTTAAGTATAGCCCATTGATTGGAAGCATTAGGCACTCTCTTATGATTAAGTTGATAAGATCCTCCTTGGTAGGCCTACTCTATGGTGAAAGGGCCTTCCCAAGTGGGTTCAAACTTGTCTCCCATATTACGATGGGCAAAAATCAGTCTGCTTAAAACTAAAATAAGATCTCCTACTTGAAAAGCTCTAGGAGACCAACTTGTTGTGAGCTTGAATCATTTTAGCTTTACAACTCAAGATTTTGGCATACTAGCGCATCTCTTTTCAAACCTTCAAGCTCTTCTAACAACTTGGCATTCTACTCTATTGTGATCTTGCTACCCACAGCTATCCTTAGTGATTGGAGTTAGACTTTTAATGGTAAAATAACTTCAGACCCATACACTAAGGAGAAAAGAGTAGGCTAAATTGGAGTTCTATATGTGGTGCGATAGGCTCTCAAGGCTTCAACTAATTGCTCATGCCACTATCGCTTATTATTGTCGAGTGTCTTCTTTAGTATTTGGATGAGATTTTTGTTGAAGGCTTCTGCTAAGCTGTTTGACCTCAGGTAGTTGATGGTAGAATATCTCCAATCTATATTGTGTCTCTAGGCAAAGTTGTTGATATCAGTGCTCTTGAATGCAGTATCATTATCAGATATAATTCATCGAGGCACTCCGAACCTATATACGATATGGTTCATAAAAAATTGGAGCACATGCTGAGCTATAACCTCTCTGAGCTGAATCACCTTCACCCATTTGGAAAAGTAGTCAGTAGCAGCTAAGATAAACTGATGACCCTTGAAAGAAGGAAGATCAATCAGACCCACTATGTCGGTACCGTAACACTCAAATGGAAATGAGGCCAATGTATGATGTAGAATGTTAGTTGGTTGGTGTAGGACCACATCGTGTATTTGACATTGGTGGCATCACTTAGTCTTATACATGCAATCTTTGATTATCGATGGCCAGTGGTATTCTAGTATCTTGATTTTGGCTTTCATCTTTAGACCAAATTGGTTGGTTCCACGTAATCCTGAGTGTACCTCGATCATGATCTTATAGAAATTATGCTTGTCTAAATAACGTAACCGCATATAATCGAAAGATCACTAGTACAAGACACCATCCACAAGAGCATAGGAAAGTGCTCTCTACTTTATCTGATAGGCTTGGAACTTCTCTTGAGATAGTTTATCTTTATTTATATAATCCATGAATGGTTGCCTCCAATCTAACTCCTCATCCTTCTTGGTAATGGAAACCTCCCCTTCAAAGAGAGTACTTTTTGATGAGTTTAATATCAATAAATGATAAGACTTGTCTATTTTGGACCTTTATTGATATGGAATCATCCTCCGGACATGCCAACTCTTTGGCAAGCTTGGCTAAAGATTACATTACAACATTCTCTCCTCGATTAATCTTATAAATGGTAACTTTTTGGATATGGGCCAACAACTCTATGGTGTACTTATTGTAGTGATGGAGCTTGGGATTTATAACCTTAAAGGACCCAATGATTTGGTTGATAAATAGTTGAGAATCACTAAAGATGTTGATGTTCTAGATGCTTAGAGTAATGACTAACTCGGGCCTCGAGCCTCATATTTGGCTTTATTGTTGGTGCAAGAATTGGATAGATGATATGAGAATCTCATCACATCATGGTCCAAAGTTAAGAGAACTATTCCTACCCCTACCTTTCTTGGAATAGTAGATTATGGTTCTTCTCCTCTTTAAGAGGAAGTCACACCATCAAAGTACATCACCCAATGGTGAATGCTAGTATCTCTTAAGTTCATAATTTATTCATCGGGGAGATAATCACAAAGAGGAGAGTCAACTGAAAGTGGGTGTGCTGCTAAGAAATTTGCTAGCACTTGTCCTTTCACTTCAGGGGTATGAAGGTAATGTCAAAGAGGATCATGGACCATCATGCTAACCATAGATAGCATCGGTCATGTCATGATCTTGTAGTGGATTTCTCTTAGAGATTAAGTTCACTTTATGAGGAAGCATGTAGTGTTGTAGCTTTTGGGATGCAAAGATTAAATAGATATGCTTCTCAATGGGTGGATAATTAGCCTCATAGGGATTAGAGTAGTATAGTGCATTTTCCTTCCCTTAGTCATTAGCTTGGGCCAGCAAAGCACCAAAGGAGTTGTCTAAAGTAGCAGTATAAAGTTTGAGCAGCTTTCCTAGGATAGGGCCTACTAGAACTGATGATGACATCAGGTAATGCTTGATGTCTTCGAAGGCATGCTCACACTTGTCATCCCACTTATACTTGGCATCCTTTTTGACAAGTGGTGAGAATGGCTGACAACTTCCCGATAGGTTGGATATAAAGAATCTTAGATACACCAACAACCCTTAAAATGATGTGAGTTGAGTTAAACTTTTAGGGGGTGGCATTTCTAATATTTCCTTGATCATCTCCAGATTGATTTCAATTCCCTGGTGTCAGACAACTAACCTAAGGAATTTCCCTGAAGCTACTTTGAATGTACACTATAAGGGGTTCATTTTGAGGTTAAGTTATCTTAACTATTTAAAAACTACTCTCAAGTCAAAGAGGAGCTCTTCCTTTTCTCTACTTTTGACCATGAGATCATCAATATAACACTCGACTTGATGATGAATGAGTTTGCCAAAGAGTTGAGTCATGACCTACTTGTATTTAGCACAGGCATTTTTAAGGCTGAAGGCATGACCTTATAGCAACAGATTTTGATTGGGGTTCTAAAAGCAGCATTTCTTTCATCTTCAGGGGCCATCTTTATTTGGTTATATCTGGATAAACCATCCATGAATGAGAAGACTTCATGAAATGAAGAAATGTCCACCATCAGCTCCGGGATTGGTAGTAGAAATTCATCTTTTGGACATGCCTTATTTAAATTTCTAAAATTGATGCATATGTGAATTTGGTCATTCTTTTTCTTAACTAGGACAATGCTAGCTAACCAGGTAGGGTATTTTTCTTTGGATGAAGCCACCGATTAGTTTCTTGACTTGAAAATGACTTGTTCTATGTCTAATCGCATGTGTCTTGCTTGATAGGGTTAGCAGTAGGCTCTATACCTAGTTTATGGACCACTACATCAAGTGCTAATCCAGGCATCTCTTCATAACTCCATGTAAAGTAGTCATTAAACTCAGTCAATAGCTTAACTAAGTCATTGGTTTCAATTTCATTCAACAAAGAACTAATATGTCAGGCGTGGATCTTCTTCAATTCCTAAGTTGATTTCTTTGAGCTCATCGATGGTTGGCTTGATCTATTATTCAAACTCTTGCGGTGCATCTTTTACTTCAAAATCATTTGGATCATTTGAAGTTTCTAAGCACATCTCCTCATATGAGTTAATGCGATTTGAAAAGAACCAATCAGACTCCAAATGATTGGTGATGACAAAGTAGTAATCATCATCATCGACTAGACCCAGTATACTGAATCCTAGTCTCGGTCTTGATTGAGAGCTTTTCCATTTGTTCTTCAGTATTCTTTCAAAGTAGTCTAACCTATGCTTTGGCCAAGTATATGGGATTAACCTTTTCTTTGCAAAATTATGAACATAAGATAAGTACTAATTGAAAGGTAATTCTATTAAATCTTTATTTGAATCATCCTCAAGTTCTACATAAATTTCTTGACTTGAGGATGATGCTTCCAGAAAGAACCTCTGAGTCTTCATACCTATTGTTGACTTAGTGGCTTCTTTAACTACCAAACCCTTAACTTTTTGAGAGCAAAGTGAGGTTAGAGCTAAGGTTCCCAACTGATGCCTAACTATTTCACATATGGACTTGGATACACTTATTCTTTGCTTTGGAGCCCGATCTTTATGATTATCTCGCTCAAGTGTCAGCTCCAAGAGAATCTACCGCTAAGAAGAGTCGTGCTAACCATATAAGACTCATCCTATGAACTAGATTTTAAGTCTATATGGATAGCGTCTACTGGTAACTACGATATATCTATCGGTGGCCAATAAAGAGGTTTTCCACCCACAGCCTATTAGCCTATTCCTCTGCTTAGTGGAGGTTAGGTCGTCCTACCCATATGCTCGAATGGAGTAATGAATTGTGGCTGGAATTTAATGTCATGCTCCACTTCCTCCTCGAAGTCTATTTCTTCTCCCTTTTATTTTCCTTTTCATTTTCTCTTTTCTTTTCTTTTTTTCCTTTTCTCTTTCTTTTTCTTTTTCTTTTTTTTTTTTATTTTTAAACTTTTACCAAGTTTGCAAGATAGACTTGTTGATTTTGAGGGAGGTAGTAAGCCACATCCTCATATATCTCGACCTCGTGAACTATAAATAACTTGATATCTCCTTTGACATTGTAAACGATCCCACCTCTCATAAACTTCATACACTGATGTAGAGAGGAACACTATTGTAGAGAGGATGGAACTATGTTGTTCCCATGTATCCATAGTCTCTCAAGCAATGTTGAAATATGTATCTGAGTCTATAATGTGAAACTTGGCTTCTCTTCCCATCTATCTCAAGGGCAACACTATGGAGCCTAAAGCCTATTGACCTCACTTTTGGAGTGTGGATTCAATCTTCCCATCTTAGACTTAGAAGTCTTCTAGACACTAAGACTTCTCTAGTCATAAGAGACTTCTGATAATTAGGTAAACACTTAACCTAAGCCTAAAGACTTAGAAGGGTTAACCATAGGATTAAGTTATGCCTTAGGGATTAGGATAATCCACCAACCCTACAACCCAAATCCAATCCATTTTCACCTTCTCAAACTATACCTCTAGTTCAATTCAAATATCAAACTCAAATCAAAATCAAAACCCAAACTCCAAAACAAATGATTGAAGCCCATGATCAAATCCAAACTTGAAACCCTTCCTAAGCCATATGACCTATCCCATGTAGCTTAATCCAAATCAATCCAAAATCAATTGATTTTCTCATAATAAATTTATATCTTCAATCATTCTTAAATATAAATCAAATCTACATTCAAATGATTAAAACTAAATCAAACTAAATCAAATTAAATGAAACCCTTCTAGCCATATGACCTATCCCATGGACTTAGCCAAATATTAATCCAAATCAAGTCAAACTCATTTTCTCACAAATTAATCATATATTTAATCATCTTTACAAATTTAAATAAAATATACATATAAATCATCAAAACTAAATCAAACTAAATCAAAATCCAAACCTAAGCCACATTACCCAACTCCATAGACTTAGCCAAATTCCTTCATTCCAAAATCCAAATTCAATTGAATTTCTCATGAATCAATCATACATTCAATCATATTCACAAATATAAATGAAATCTACAATCATAAAGCCAAACCAAAATCAACCCAAGTCAAACCTTAACCCTTTTGACTTGAAATGTTCAAATGAACCA
The DNA here is from genome assembly GCA_021442155.1 of Cymbidium sinense. Classification (NCBI taxonomy): domain Eukaryota; kingdom Viridiplantae; phylum Streptophyta; class Magnoliopsida; order Asparagales; family Orchidaceae; genus Cymbidium; species Cymbidium sinense. Next base: position 187,288,101 of record CM038220.1, read on the forward strand.
AAACCCATTTGTACTGTTAATTTCATTTGAATTTATATATAAATCCCAAATCCATATATAAACTCAAATAAATTAAACTCAACCCAAAATCAAGCCAACTAAACCCAATTGGTCCACTTGACCCAATGTGGCCAATTTGACCTATTTGAGCCAAGTTCTAATCCTACCCAAATTGGATTGAACCAAGCCAATCAAAACCTCCCATTACATTGATCACCCTAGGTTGATCAATTGTCATAAATTGGATCAAAATAAGTCAACTTGGTCATTTGACCAAGTCAACCCCTTAACCCATATGAAGACAAACTAGCCAAATTGCAACCTAAGCCAAATCCCTTGAAACCAATGATTCATACCAAATCAAAATCAATATTTGAATATGACTTGACCTTCAATTGAGTCAAACCAAACCCACCCTCTTGACCCAAGATGGCCCAAATTGACCTAAAAGACCAAATTGGGTCAAATCAAAATATAAACCAAATTGATTGCAAGCAATTCCAAATTGATTGTTGAACTTGATCAAAGCCATGATTGGACCCATTGAACCCAATTGACCTACTTAGCCCAAATTGACCTAAAGGTTCAAGTTATCCAAAAATAAAACTAAATCCAAATTAATTGAAATCAAAGCTTACAATCATCTTCAATTGGACTACTAAACCCAAACCAACACCCAACCCAAGCTAATTTGGCCAATTTGGTAAAATTGGTCAACTTAACCCATTTGACCCAAATGAATTCAAATGAGCTAAAATCAAATCAAAGCCAAACTAAACCAAACCAATTGAACCAAAATATCCCAAATGATCATATGAACTTGACCTAACCATTGGTTTGACCCAATTTGATCAATTGGTCAACTTGACCTAACCTAACCCAATTTGACCTAAATGAGTCAAATTGAGCCAAACCACCAAATCAACTTTGACTTGAAATTTGGGCTAGCCCACTTTCATTTCAACGCCAAATCAAATCCTTTGCTAAATGATCATTCTACCCTTGGGTAAAGGGCATCACAAGAGATAAATCACCCATGTAAGTGGTCATTTCCATTCTTTGGCCACATGGTACTCTCCCAATGACCCACTTAGGTTCTTAAGACACTGCCCAACCTGACCTAAGGGATGGTTGGATCGGCCATGGCCCATGGGAGGTAAAATCACCTCACCTTCCCCATTAGAGCATTTGAAACCCATAAGACACCCATGATTCCTCCTAAGCCACCTCCACACCTTCAACCAACCAAGCTGCCAACTCACCTCCTCCTCCCACCACCCATGACTCCTGAGATGGTGATACAAGCCAAAACCTAATCCCACCATCCGATCAAGATGATGGTGGTATACACCCCTCTTTTCCACTCAAATACACAAAAAAATCCCTCTTAAGATGAGCCGTAGAGCCATTCCTAAGCTCCCAAGCTCATTCCTTGATCAAAAAATGCCATTCCTATCCATCATGAAACATGACACTCCCATTTCTGACCTAACTTTCCCATTTCCCCATCAAACTCAAATTAACTTTGCATGCACCTTCTATAGGCTTTGTAGAGCAAGAAGGAATCATCTCTCAAGCTTCCCGAGCACCAGAGGTGGGACTTTGATCAATGCTGATCTCCAAATAGTCAGTTTGTGGCCTTCCAAGTGATCGTAGAGGAATTGATCCAATTGCTGCTCAACAAGGCTTCATCTCCACTAGATGAAGCTTTCTAAATCATTCGAGCCTCTGGTCTTGATCTCCGGTGGGGTATGCTTCCAAAACTAATCCTTAAGAAAAAATGGGTTGAAGCATTTTGAAGAAAACTTGCATCTTGTGTGATCTTGATCGTTGGATCCCCTCTGATCAATGTCATGAAGGTGTGGGATCCTTTTGGAGTTGATCCAGCTCGGGTAAGCTCAGATCAAGTGAGCATTGGTGGACGGACTCCATTCTCTCTCACTCGTGTGATGTTGGATCATGTACTGTCTGTTCTACATGATCAAAATGGACTATTGTGATTAAAATGCTAGATCAACTGATTTAATCCTATTAACCTGTGGGATTAATCGTAGTCATCCGATCTTAGATTGGATGGAGAGCTTCCACGCCCACGTAGGCAATCGATTGATAAGTTTTAAGTAGCCAATCCCATGGTGCCACATGGCTCCAATAGGATTATGCTTTCATTATGCTTAAGTAATCAATTTTAATGGCTGAAACTTATAAAAATCATGAAAAATCATAGGGAAAACAAAAAATTAAAAAAAGAAACTCATTTTAAAGGTATTTTAGAAGAGAATTAATTAAAAATGATATTATCTAATTTTGAATAGTAATTAAAGTTTAATTAAGTTTAATAATAAAATTTATTAGCTTAATTACTCCTTAATTACTTGAGCAATTAATTCCAAACTTTATGGGTTAATTTAATGGGATGACCTCTGCCTCACATGATTTTCTTGGGATATATTGCTCACTTAATTAGGAAAATTAACTAATTAAACCTTAACTTCTCTTTTAAGTTAATTAATGATTAATTAATACATGAACAATATTGAATTAGTTAATTAAGTTTATTAGTCATTATTCAACAGTAAGAAAACTAAGGAATAGGGTTGGGACCCCTTTCCTTAAGTTCATTTCACTCTATTTTAAATAAAATTATTAAGATTAAAGTTAAAATTAAATCACTTAATCAAATTAAAATCATAATCACATCTATCCCACTAATTAAATCATGGGGTAGATCTTTAGTTGTTTAATAACCTAAAGGAGTTTAATGAAATTATGGTTAGCCCTCATGTGTGGGAAAACCATAAGAGTAATTAATTAAGTCTCTAATCTAATTAACTATTAATCATGAGCTAATTGCATTAGGCCCCTTTATTTCCTAGATTATTGCAAGTTTATTTTATATGCATATCATGTTGGCTCATAATTATTTAGTTAATTACTTTAAGGTGACATAGGTAATTAATACATCTAATTAAAAGTTCAACTTAATTAACCCATAAAATCAACTTAATTATTCTTAAATTTAATCAAATCACTAATGTGGGAATGGGTTTAAATTAGCAAGTGATGATTTCTCTTCTCCTTGTTAAATCAAATCAAATCCAAAACTTAATTAATAAAGAAGCTTTGGTTTGCTTTAAAAAATCTTATTTGATTTGATAGTCCTTAGGAACTAGTTTGGTTGAATGAATCACATGCTTATATTTGATTGTCCTCTTTCCAATAATGTAAAATTTGACATGTCATTTGAATTCATGCATCCATCTTTTCAAAATCAAGTAAAATGAAATGGATTTCCTTTATGTAAGCTTGCATGTGTTGATTTAATTTAATATATGTATTATTATCACTTAAATTCAAATGTATAAAAGCTTATAAATGAATAATAATATGTGTTATGATGCTAGTTATAAATACATAACAAATGCATATTCTTATAGCTTAAGTGCATGAATGTTGAGTTCTCTTCTCTATTCATGTGTTGATTTATCTAAGATTGAATGGTAATGGGTATATAGTTTGACTTCCTGAATACTAAACTTTAGCTAGCCCCAAGGAGGTCATTTGATTACCTCACTTCCCTGGTTTGTTGTTTTGTCGATGAAATTGAAAAGAAGAAATGTTGAATCTGAATTTGTTCTCTATTAAAAAAAAACCAAAATCCCAAAACCATAATCTAAAACTTGAACCCTAAACCTAAAACATACCCTAAACCCTAAACCCTAAACCCAAACTAAATAACACCTAAAAATAAAATAAATAAAAAATGTAAACCTAAATAAAATAAAATAAAAATAAAATAAAACAAAATAAAACTTAAACTAAAACCTAAACCTAAACATAAAAGTATAATAAAATAAAAAATAAAAACTAAATAAAATAAATTTAATAAAAACTTAAACTAAACTAAAAAAATAAAATAAACCTAAAAGTAAAAAAACCTAAATAAAATAAAAACTAAACGAAAAATAAAAATAAAATAAAATAAAAAATAAATAAAAACCTAAACCAAAAAAATAAACCTAAAAATAAATATAAAATAAAACTTAAACCCTAAATCTAAAATAAACAAAATAAAATAAACATAAACCTAAACTAAAATAAACTAAACTAAAATAAATAATACCTAAACCTAAACCTAAGATAAACAAAATCTAAACTCTAAACTAAATAAAATAAAATAAAATAAACTAAAAATAAACCTAAACCTAAACTAAAAAAACCTTAAAATAAACCTAAAATAAAAACTAAAACATAAACCTAAAATAAAATAAAACCTAAACCTAAACCTAAAAATAAAAAAAATAAACCTAAACCTAAAATATAATAATAAAATAAAAAATAAACAAAAAATAAACTTAAACCTAAACCTAAACCTAAAAAATAAACAAAAATAAAAAAACCTAAACTAAAATAAATAAATAGAACTAAATAAAAATAAAAATAAACCTAAATAAAATTAAAAATAAAATAAACTAAAATAAATAAAAAATAAACTAAATAAACAAATAAACTTAAACCTAATAGTTTACTTAATTTAAAAAAGAACTAATAAACCTAAACCTAAATCCTAAACCTTAAACCCTAATAATCCTAATTAAACCCTAAACCTAAACCCAAAACTTAAACCTAAAAAAATTAAACCCTAAATCCTAAATACACTTAAACTAAACCCTAAAACTTAAACCTAAATCCTAAACTAACCCCAAACCCTAAACCCTAAAACCTAAAACCCTAAACCTAAACCTAAAGAAAGCTAAACCTAAACTAACCCACTCTCCTTTGTGGCTCTAAATTGCATTTTTCTTTGTTTTCTTTCCTCGACTTGGAATTTTTGATCATTCTCGATCAATTTTTCATAATTTGTCTCGATCCTCTAATGTGAGTATCCCTTGCTTTCACATGAGAGCCGCTACAAAGCTTATCCATCTTGAGCGCGCTATGGCATCAATTTTACTTGGAATTATGGATCCAAAATCAATCGCTACTCTGCCTGTAGTTAAGTCCTTTAAGGATGCATTATCTGGTAAGAACCTTTCCCTAATGCTCGTGAATTTGATATCACCTCATTTCATGGGATGCTCAAATGTGCTCGGATCTATACGGAAAAGTTGGTGAAGCCTTTTGAATTCTCTTAGTTGGTAAATTTTCCACTCCAACTCGATAACATCGATCATTTTTCATAGCCTTAAACTTTCGTGTGTTTTCACTATCGAATTGATCCTAGGCATATTTAATTCACTCTAATGACTTAGATTATTCAAGAGTTTTGCTCGCTCTTACTTTGTGTCTAATTGTCAAATGCGACTTCTAAATGGTCTCCTCTTTTGATATAAAAAGAGGAATCCCCAATTGTTCCTATATGGCTAGCTCTTCCTAATATGAGAATACATTATGTTCACATCAAGTTCTCTCTGGGTTGGGGCTCTCTTGGTCGCCTCTTCAAATTGATTAGCCACCGTGAGATCATGACCTTCGCTGTTTGTATTTTGGTTGAGATTGATATTACTAAAAAAGCATCCTAAAGAAGTTTGGATCCTCAGAAGTTTTATAATCAAAAGTGGAATTTGAGAACTTTCCTATTTTTCACACATTGTAAGATTCATGGTCATGATCATTCTAATCTTTTGTGTTGCATCCTCATCTTAAAAGAATAAATTATGAGATCCTAATCCTACTCTATTAAATGAAAAAAGCAATAAATTTGCTTATGTGCCTAAAGTCACACAAAATGGGAATCATCCCCTACCCCTACTCCTTTTCTATCCACTAATTTGCCTATTGGAGAGCAATCTGAGCATGTTAAAAATAATGCTTATGAGGTTCATGAGGAGGCTAATGATAACTTAATTAACATTGCTTCTAGTAGTAATAATTTGGCTCCTCAAGACAATACCTTGACTCAGTCTAACCTACCCTTTTTGGCTAGTGAACCCGATGAGACTCATATGAACCCTAGTGGTGATTTGAATGGAAACTTCAGGTTGGATCAAAATTTGAAAACAAATTCTGGAGTTGATCCTTTGATGAAAGAACCAAATTTGAAAATTACTGATCCTTTGATATTGGAACAAAATATGAAAAGTAATTCTGAAACTGAGCATGAAATCTGTGCTATTAATGGCTTCACAACCTCTCCTTCTCCTACCCTTCGAGTGATACAATGCTAACCCACTTAATTATGACATTGAAGAAGGGAAATTACCATTAGAATGCTTTTAGACACAGGTCCTATTTTGAATATCACAAATCAGTCCCTCTCGGATGGTGATACTTTGGACAACGATAGATCTTTTCAAACTATTTTTTTTAAAAAAATCTCTTAAAGCTAGAATGTTCACTAATAGCTCCACTAGAACTACTAGATCTTCTCTAACTTCCCATAAATAACTATTTTTAGTTTTCTTCTTCTTGCTTTTTTATTTCTTTAGTTATCTCTTTTCCTTCTTTCTTAGTTTATTATGATCAATTTTCTAATTTGGTGTCTGCAACCGTATTAGAAGTCTTTGTCGTATTCATAGTATAGCCTTACTTGTTGTTATCGAACCATTCATACACTCTTCAAAGATCAACTATGTTGCTAGAACACTTGGCTTTCAAAATTTCTTTTATAATATTAGCAATAAAATTTGGTGTTTTTGGAATAATTTAGTCAACATCTCTATCCTTGATGATCTTTAACAATTGGTTAATGTCCACATCTCATTGGGTGAATTTTCTGCTTTAGGTTCCTTTATTTATGCTTCTTGTAATAGAGCTTGTAGGAACATCCTTTGGGATAACTTAAGAACTTTTGCCACCTTAGTTAACAAACCCTGGTTGGTTGGGGGTGATTTTAACACTATTCTCTCTTCCTCAGAAAGAAGGGGAGGTTGCTCTCCAACATTTATTCCATGGAAGATTTTCTAATATGATTCTTGATTGCAACTGATTGATATTGTTTTTTCACCACTAATTGGCATAACTCTAATCGCGCTTGATAGGACTCTTTTTAATTCTCTTTAGATCAATCAATGGCCCCTAACATTTGTTGAACATTTGAGCAGAACTTTGTCTAATCATGCTCTGCTTTTGGTTTTTGTCCAAAATCCCTCCAATAGATTATCCTCCCCAACTTCTTTCAGATTCCAAAATATGTGGATCCAACACATTGATTTCATAAATGTTGTATCAATTGGATGACTCCTCTTCATCCGATAATTAAAGGCATGATTTGCCTCAGCTTTAAAAGGCTTAAACAAAACTAAATTGGTGGAACAAGCATCATTTTAAAAATCTTTTTAACAATATAAAAAAATATGGAACAATTAGTTGTTCTTGAAGATGTCATTTGATTCTACTAAACTTGAGGAGTTGAATGAAGCTAAAGATAACTTAACTAGAATATGGAGGAAACCTATGCAAAAGGCTAAAAATATATTTGATGGTGACAGATATACGGTACTTTATGCTCTTTTCAAAAAAGAAAGCCTTAAACTCTATTAAAAAAATTTAAAATGATAACGAATGGATCACAATAATGACATTAAAGATTTTATTCATACATCATTTCAAAACTTATTAAACAACAATCCTTCTTAGAAGCTCTCTCCAACCTCTCACCGATTCCCTCAACAATTACTAATGATGACAACCACTTGCTTAATATGCCCTACAAGTCGAGATTGGTAGTATTCTTAATAGCATGAACATTGATTCTGTTGCAGGTCCGAATGGCTATATGACTCATTTTTTTTAGCATTGTTGGCCTATTATTAAGTCTGACCTTGTCGATGCTGTCCTTGATTTCTTCGATGGTAATCCTTTACCTAAATATTTTTCTAGCACTTCCATTGTTCTCATTCCCAAAATTAATAATCCTGAATCTTGGGGCGATTTCAAACCTATCAGCCTTTGCACCTTCTTTCATAAACTCATTTCTAAATTAATTGCCAATAGAATTAATCCGCAGCTGCCTAAAATTATTTCCCCCAATCAAACTGGTTTTGTTAAAGGTAGAGCTATATCTGACAATATTCTTCTAGCCCAAGAGCTGATTCATGACCTTGATGCTTCTACCAGAGGTGGTAACATCCTTTTCAAATTAGACATCTCTAAAGCTTTTGACAATATCTTGGAATTTTCTCTTCAAATTCTTCAATTGTTTGGTTTTCGAATTCTTTATCCATCTCATTAAAATTGTATTACCAATGTTTGGTTCTAGTTATCATGAATGGTGAGTCCCTAGGTTTTTTCCTTTCTATGCATGGCTTGAGACAAGGAGATCTCTTATCTCCTGCTATTTTTATTATTGTTGTTGAATATCTTTTGAGGAGTCTTAATGATCTTTTCAACAAAAATCCTAGCATGTTTTTTTGAACTCAAGGTGGTCTTCTCTCTCATCTTAGCTTTATGACTTCATAATCTTTTGTAATGCCTCTATTCATCACATTAAAACTATTAAGAATCTTTTAAATAAATTTGGTAATGAAAGTGGTCTCTTTCTTAATGAAGGTAAAAGTTGTTTCATTCCTTCCTCTAAAATATCTAGTAATAGGATCAACCAAATCTTGAGAATTACTAATTTTCAGCAACAACAACTTCCTCTTAAATATCTTGGTGCTCCACTTTTTAAAGGTTAGAAAAAGATCACATCTCTTGATGAGTTAATCCTCTAATATTTGGGAATTTCATTTACTCTCATTTGGTGGTAGTTTACTTTGATTAAGAATACCCTTAACTCCATGCCTTTATATCTCATTCAAACCTTCACCAATTCTACCATTAATAATTGAATGCCTTCTTAACAAATTCTTCTGGGGTTCTAACAATTCTACTAAAAGAATGCATTGGACCTCTTGGTATAAAAGTTGTGGCACTCTTGCAAAAGGTGGGCTTGGTTGTGTACCAGAAGCTATCACCCCTATAAACTTTGGTAGAATTTTAAGAGCAATAATAGTCTTTGGGCTAATTTCATGACTGCCAAATACCGCTAGGTAAGCACCCTCTCATTTGCCCTTATAAAGTGGGAGACTCTCCTATTTGGAAAAGACTTTGTTCCATCAAAGGGGAGAATCATTAATCATGGGGATTAACTCGAACCTCTTTCTTTGGCAAGACGGACTGAGGTGGGTCCATTGATGAATTACTTTCAACCCACACCACCACTCGCTATTAAAGTGAACTCTTTTATCAAGTGGAATAAGCTATGACTATATTCCTTTCTTTTAGATAAGCTTACTATTATTCTTATCATTCCTAGCAATCATGATCAGATCCTTTTTAAGCTTTCCCAAAATGGTGATTTCAATCTTAAAAATGCCTGGATTCATATCAAAGATGTTCATGATTTCTCCAATGTATTTTTTTAACTTTGGAATAACACTATTCCTATTTCTTATTCTATTCTAACTTGGCATATTTTGAAAAACTTTATCCTAGACTCCTGATGTGGGGTAAAGGTTTACTTACCTTCAAAATGCTACTTTGCTTTCACATTGAGAATGTGAATCATGTATTTGTTAATACTTCCAAACTTTGATTTGGTATGAACTTTTAATATTGTCAAATTCAATGGCTCCTTAACTCTATACCAACTTCTTAAAGTTTATTTGAAAACACTATTAAAGGCCATTAAAGTGATAACGCTATCACTCTTATTTGGTTCATATGGATGGAAGAAATGATGCAAAACATTCCTATGAACCATATGGATAATTGCTAAAATTAAAAATAAAATGATCCTTGTTTAATGCCAATTTAATTAACTACAATCAATTCAAAGGCTAAAATTTGTGCCAATAAATTAGGTTTTAACTTGGGATCAACCCAAAAAGATGACAAGATTATTTATTGGATAAAACCTCATGCTAATACAATTAAAATTAACACCGATGGCTCTATTTCAAAGTACTTTGTGGTGGCATTTTAGAAACCTTAATGGTAAAGTCTTATGCTATTTACCCCTTAATACTTGCTCGTTTTTTGCGAGCTAATGGCGTTACAAAGCTATTTGCCTTCAAAAGGTTGGCTCAATATTTGGATTGAGGTGGATGCCTGCTTGATTGATCTTTGACTTCCACCAAATGGGCAATACACCTTTTCTAAAGACTAGAGCCCTTTTCAACTCTATTTTAAAATCACTCATGTATGAAGGTAATGCATGTGATTACCTGATAATATGGGTGCTAGATTAGATGGCATAAAATTCTTTGATCAACTTACACTACCTAAACATTTGCATGGTTTGTTAATTTGGACAATGACTCCTTACCTTAAATTCATCCTATTGTTTTTGTTTGTATTACTTTTAATGCATGAACTATTTTGTGTTGTTGTTTCTCCTGGGTTTTCATGCATCTTCCTGATACCCCTTTCTAGTTATTTTGTAATCTCTGTGGCATCTACTGCTGGATTAATTACCCTAATCTTATTTTAGGTCTTACTACTTCTGCTATTTCCACTATTAATGGTAAGGTGTTTCCTATTTTTCTAACCTGTTGGATGGAGATATTTTCCCTTATCAGTCAGATTTACTAGAGGGAGATGTTTTACTTTCTGCTTTACTTTCTAATCAACATGGATAGACTTCTTGCCATCAATATTTTGTTTATGGGTCTTACTGTATCTATTTTCCATTTTATGATTAAGGTGTGTGTCTCTTTTCCTTTTTGGAAATCAGGGCTCATGACTTGTCTCATTGTTTAATTGCTATATTTTTGTATGCTTCATGACCCTAATTTATCTATCTTTTCTATCTTTAATAGGGTTGTGGCCCCTCTTATGCTCTCTAACTTGACCTCCACAACCGTAAGGAGAAAGCAAATCTTATTATTATTACTTTTTTTTTTGCGGATTGGAATTACTTGATTTCTATCTAGCTTATTTTTCATGATCATGATGGGCCGGTCGCTTTTCTTTGTCTTGAAGTATTTCAATGATGGTTCTCTTTTGAACCCCTTTCGTGTATATGTTGTACCACTATTTTTTACTAGATTATCTTATGGTGGGTGCAATAATTGTTTGCTTTTAATTGTCTTGTTGGATTTTGGGTCTTATGTCCGCAGTCGCTTAGGGTTATTTTTTTTGATTGTTCTTGCTAACCTCACCTCCCAACCTATATGGAGAGAAACTATACCCTTGTTATTATTATTCTCTTTGCGTGATTAGAATTACTTTTGTTTTCTTTCCAACATGATGATTTACTCGGTTCCTTGTCTTGAAGGATTTCAAAGATGGCTTTCCTTTGAACCACTTTTCTATCTCGTAACACCATTTTTTATTGGATTATCTTATGGTGGGTGCAATAAATGTTTTGTTGCTTTAATTGTTGGCTGTTGGATTTTCGGGTCTTATGTCCAACAGGCTGCTTTTGGGGCTATTTTTATGATTGATTTTGCTAACCTCACCTTACCAACCTATAAGGAGAGAAACTGCCATAACCTTGTTATTATTATTGTCTCTTTGCAGGATTAGACTTACTTAATGATTTCTTTTTTGTCTGCTTTTTCTAAGTATGTTAGTTTAGCTGCAAGTCTATTCTCCTTTATCTTGAAGAATTTCATCGATGGCTCCCTTTTGAACCCCTTTGGTGTCTATGTTGTAACTATTTTTTATTGTCTTATCTTATGATGGTTGCAATAATTGTATTGCTATTTTAATTATTGTTGAATTGGATCTTATGTCCAAGTGAGGTTGTTATTGTTGGCTTTTGTTTTTTGATTTCTTTTGTTTTGGAACGAGATGCTGATCACCACATGTTTCTAGTCTATCTAAACCGCCGCTATTTTTCCATCTTGATTGTTAGACTTGTCCGATCATGTGATTATGCTATTACCTACTTGGAAATTAACTTATGTATCAGAATTAATTGGTGGTTTTATGGCTACTTGTTGTTATTTTGTCTTTGGTTATTGGTGAACTGATTATCGGGTTTTATGCCCACCAAGCTACTCGTTATCTCATGTCCAAGTGCTTTTGGGGCTATTTTTTCTGATTGCTTTTATATGATGGCTCTCTTTTGAACCCCTTTTGTATCTATGTTGTTCTCTCTTTTTACCGGCTTATCTTATGGTGGGTGCAATAATTGTATTGTTGTTTTAATTATTATGTTGGATTTTGGTCTTATGTCCAGTTTTGAGGTTGTTATCGTTGTTGGCAGTTATTTTTCTGATTGTTTTTGGCTGTTTCCAATCGGGCTGCAGATGATCACTTGATATTTGTGGACTATTTAATCTGCTGCTATTTTTTTCATCTTGTTTCAGTTAAGACTTGTGTAGATCAATGCTATTACCTACTTGGATATTATCTTATGCACTATTCTGGGTTTATGGCCGCTTGTTATTTTATCTTGGTTGTTCAAACCGGATTATCGAGTTCATGCCCCAAGTCGCTATTGGGGTTGTCTCTCGATTGTCCTTGTTTGGAATTATTTGTGGTGGGAGCTTATTACGGCTTCGGTCCATCTAATTTGTCACGCATTTCCATTTTGGCTCGTTAGACTGCATTTCTATTTGGGTTTGGGTATTTACTTTACACTTGTTGGTTTATATTCCTGGGTTGTATACCAGGACTGTAAGTTTCATATATGTTCCATTTATTTAGGATGGAGTTAATTACATACTATTTAATTTGCCTTGCTGGATTTTAGCAAGCTTTTCAACTGGTTGTTTATTGCTTCTTTCCTCTGCCTGGCCTTTTCTGCTATTTTCCGTGGTGGGTTTACATGGCCTAATTAAACTCTGGCTCTAGTAAAAAATAAGGTGGATTTGGCAAAGATGGTTCATTTTCATATGTGTCGGGATTCTCATGTCATGGTGACTATATTGATGATATTTATTCTACATGGGATCCCCTTTCCCATTCCACTCTTTGCTGTATTATTTTCTATTGTGTTTATGGCATTGTTTAGGTTTGCAGGTACTAAGCCTCAACATAATTATAACAAATGGTTACTATCTTCCCACAGGTTTGTTGGCTATGATGGATGTGATGATTTCACTCCTTTTTGGTTTGGTAGCAGCTCTTGTGATATAACCTTTTCGCTGAAGTTTGGATGCTCATATTTGACCCCAATTTGGTGTGACTGAGCCCAGCCTTCTCTCACACTTCTTTTAATCTTTCTCAATTTATGTTGTTCTCAATTTTCATTTTTTCTCAGATAAACTGCTAATTTCTATCTTTCTTTTTGTGTGCATTTCTCTTGTTCTCTCGTTTGCTCTAGTGTCATGCATTCTCTCATCCAAGAGCTTTGGCCCAGATCTATTCATTGGCTTATTTATGTTAATCAATTTGTATCTTTTGCTTTCCTTTATTTTGCTTTGGTTGTGTACTTAGATAGGGATTTACTCTAGTGATTAGCTCTTTGAGCATGAGAGTTTATCCTAGTGGACCTTACAAACCCTCTTTTGGAAATAAAATTCCTCTATGGGGTTTCCCAAAAAAAACCCTTAAACTAACCCTAAACCCTGCTAACCCTAAACCCCAAAACCTTAAACCCTAAAAAATCCCAAAACCCTAAATAAAGCCTAAACCCCAAACACTAAAATAACCCTAAACCCAATAAAACTTTAAACCCTAAAACTCTATACCCTATACCCTAAACCCTAAATCCTAAACCCAAAAAACCTAAAAATCTAAACCTAAACTAAATTAAACCTAAAAATAAAATAAATAAATAAACCTAAACCTAAATAAAATATAATAATAACGTAAAATAAAAACCTAAACTAAAACCTAAACCTAAACCTAAAATAAAATAAAATAAACTAATAAAAATGAACTAAAATAAAATAAATAAAAACCTAAACTAAACTAAATAATAAAATAAACCTAACAATAAAAAAACCTAAATAATATAAAAAACTAACCATAAAATAAAATAAAATAAACCTAAATAAAATAAAATAAAAAACTAAATAAAATCAAACCTAAAAAAAATAAGCATAAAAAACTTAAAATAAATAAAAATAAAACCTAAACTTTAAACCAAAACCTAAACTTAAATTAAAAATAAAATTAACAAAATAAAATAAACCTAAACCTAAACTGAAATAAACTAAACTAAAATAATAAAATGTAAACCTAAACCTAAACTAAATAAAATAAAATAAACTAAAAATAAACTAAAAAATAAAACCTAAAAAAAATAAATCTAAAATAAAAACCTAAACCTAAACCTAAAAATAAATAAAACCTAAACCAAAAACTAAAATAATAAATAAATCTAAAACTAAAAAATAGAAATAGAAATGAAGCTCAACCAAAAAATAAACTTAATCCTAAACCTAACCCTAAACCTAAAAAATAAACTAAAATAAAAAACCTAAACTAAAATAAATAAACCTAAAATAAATAAACTAAACTAAATAAAAAATAAACCTAAATAAAAATAAAAAATAAAATAAACTAAAATAAACCAAAAATTAACTAAATAAACCTAAACCTACCTATTTACTTAATAAAAGAAAACTCGTAAACCCTAAATCCTAAACCCTAAACCCTAAACCCTAAACCATAAACCTGCAACCCTAACCCCTAAATCTTAAACCCTAAAAAACCCTCAACCCTAACCCTAAACCGTAAACCATAACCATAAAACCCTAAACCATAAACCATAACCATAAACCCTAAACTCTAAATCCAAAACCATAAACCTAAACCTAAAGTAACAAAATAAATTTAAAAATAAACATAAACCTTAAAACCTAATAAACATAAACCTAAACCTAAACCCTAAGAATGGGTAGAACCTGATGGCGTGAACATCACTGCTAACTGTGCTCACCCGCATCTCAAGGTGGAGGAAGGCGAGGTGGCGCTATCTAGTGGTGGTGGGGATCTCGAGGTGATGGTGGATAGGAGGTGGTGGCCTGAAAGTGGGGTGGTTATGGGAGGCAAGAGGAGCAATTTATGTTACGCCTGTGGGTGGTGGAGGGAGAGATCGTGGATGGTGGATCCCGCCACTGAGAGGTCGTGGTGGTTCTGATGGGAACCGGAGAAATGGAAGATCGCCTAATCCGATCTACCGCTATGAAACCGGTCTTCATAGTAGAGATTCTGCTTATCTGTGGTTTTGATTTGCTCTGTTCATTTTTTATTTATGTCATCGCTGTGTCTTAGAAGACTTGGTGTGTTCTTGGTTGATGAAATCAAAAACATGAAATGTTGAATCTGAGTTGCTTCAATATTAAAAAAAACTAAAAACCCTAAACTAAAACTTGAACCTTAAACCTAAAACGTAAACCCTAAACCCTAAACCCTAAAACTTAAATACCCTAAACTCTAAACCATAAACCCTAAAACCCTAAACCCTAAACCCTAAACCCTAAAACCTAAACCCAAAACCCAAAACCCAAAACCCTAAACCCCAAAACCTAAACCCTAAACCCTAAACCCTAATCCCTAAACCCTTAACGCTAAACCCTAAACCCCAAAAAGCTAAAAATCTAAACCTAAACTAAATAAAACATAAAAATAAAATAAATAAGAAAGCTTAAACAAAAATAAAACAAAAATAAAAAATAAAAAATAAAAATAAACTAAAATAAAATAAATAAAAACATTAACAAAACTAAAAAATAAAGTAAACCTAAAAATAAAAAACCTAAATAAAATAAAAACTACACATAAAATAAAAATAAAATAAACCCAAAATAAAATAAAATAAAATAAAAACTAAATAAACACCTAAACCTAAAAAATAAAATCCAAAAATAAATAAAAAATAAAACCTAAACCCTAAACTAAAAAAAAATCTAAACCTAAAATAAATAAAATAAAATAAACCTACACCTAAACTAAAATAAGCTAAACTAAAATAAATAAAACATAAAACTAAACTTAAAATAAACTAAACCTAAACCCTAAACTAAATAAAATAAAATCAACAAAAATAAACCTAAACCTAAACTAAAAACTAAAACCTAAACATAAACCTAAAATAAAAATCTAAAACTTGAACCTAAAAAAATAAAATAAAAACCTAAACCTAAACTTAAGGAAAAAAACCTAAACCTAAAAAAAAAAAACTAAACTAAAGTAGAAAATAAACATAAACCTAATTTGAAACCTTAAAAATAAACAAAATAAAAAAAACCTAATCTAAAATAAATAAATAAATAAACTATTAAATAAAAATAAAAATAAACATAAATAAAAATAAAAAATAAAATAAACTAAAATATATAATAAATAAACTAAATAAACTAAATAAATCTAAACCTAACACTTAATATTTAAAAAAAAAACCCTAAACCTGAAACCCTAAACTCTAAATCCTAAACCCTAAACCATAAAACTAACCCTAAAACATAAACCTTAAACACCAAACCCTAAAAAGCTAAAAAACCTAAACCTAAACTAATTGAAACCTAAAAATAAAATAAATAAATAAAACCTAATCTAAAATAAAATAAATGAATAAAAAAAACATAAACTAAAACCTAAACTAAAACAAAAGCCTAAAGAAGAAAATAAAAAAATATTAACTAAACTAAAATAAAATAAAATCCTAAACTAAACTAAGAAAAATTAAAAACCTAACTAAACAAAAAACCAAACCTAAAATAAAAATAAAATAATCCTAAAATAAAATAAACATTAAATAAAAATATAAACCTAAAAAATAAACCTAAAAATAAATAGAAAATAAAACGTAGACCCTAAACTTAAAAAAAAACCTAAACTTAAAGTAAAAATAAAATAAACTTGAACCTAAACTAAAATAAATAAAACATAAACCTAAACCAAAAATAAACTATACCTAACATAAACTTGAACTAAATAAATTAAAATAAACTAAAAATGAACCCAAACTTAAAGTAAAAAAATATTAGTTGAAAATTAACCTCAAATAAAAACTTAAAACCTAAACTAAAAAAATAAATTAAAAACCTAAACCTTAACCAAAAAAGAAAAAATAAAACCTAATCTAAAAAATAAAATAAAAATAACACTAAACGAAAAAATAAACCTAAACCTAAATGTGAACCTAAACCTAAACCTAAAATAAAATAAATTAAATAAACATAAAACAATTAGACTAAACTAAATAAAAATAAAAATAAACCTAAATAAAATAAAAAATAAAATAAACTAAAATAATTAAAAAATAAACTAAATAAACCAAAACCTACCAGTTTACTTAATTTAAAAATAATTAAGAAGATAAAAAAATAAAATAAAAAATATTAAAATTCCTAAACCCCAAACCCTAAAATTGCAACCCTAAATCCTAAACCTACGACCCTAAAATCCTAAACCCTAAACCTTAAAACCCTAAACCTTAAACCCTAAACACCAAAACCTAAACTCTAGACCCTAAACCTTAAACCTTAAATGCTAAACCCTAAACCTTAAACCCTAGAAACCTAAAAACCTAAAGCTAAACTAAATAAAACCTAAAAATATAATAAATAAAAAAACATAAACCTAAACTAAAACCTAAACCTAAACCTAAACCTAAAAAGAAAATAAAATAAAAATTTAAAACTAAATTAAAATAAAATAAATAAAGACCTAAACTAAATTAAAAAATAAAAAATATAAATAAAATAAAAGCTAAACCTAAATAAAAGATAAAATAAACCTAAAATAAAATAAAATAAAACTAAATAAAAAGCTAAACCTAAAAAATAAACCTAAAAATAAATAAAAATAAAACCTAAACTCTAAACTAAAAAAAAAACTAAACCTAAAATAAAAATAAAATAAACCTAAACCTAAACTAAAATAAACTAAAATAAATGAAACCTAACCGTAAAATAAACTAAACCTTGACCTAAACCTAAACCAAAACTAAATAAAATAAAATAAACTAAAAATTGAACCTAAACCTAGACTAAAAAATAATACCTAAAAAAACCTAAAATAAAAACCTAAAACCTAAACCTAAAAAAATATAATAAAAACCTAAACCTAAACATAAAAATAAAAAATAAAGCCTAAATCTAAAAAAATAAAATAAAAATAAAACTATGACTAAACCTAAACCTAAAAATTAAACTAAAATAAATAAACCTAAAACAAATAAATTAGACTAAATATAAAAAAATAAACCTAAGTAAAAACAAAAAATAAACTAAAAAAATAAACTAAATAAACCTAAACGTACTAATTTATTTAATTTAAAGAAAAACTAAAAAAAAAAACTTTACCCTAAACCCAAAACTCTGAACTCTAAACCCTTACATTTAAAACCCTAAACCATAAACCCTAAACCCTAAACAATAAACAATAAATCCTAAACCTTAAAACCATAAACCCTAAACCCTAAACCCTAAACCTTAAACAAGCCCTAAACCCTATGCTAACCCTAAACCTAAACCCTAAACCTTAAATCCTAATCCCAAAAACCCTAAATCGTAAAGCCTAAACACTAAACCCCAAACCCTAAACCCTAAACCCTAAACCCTAAAACCTTAAACCCTAAAACCCTATACTTTAACCCTAAAAACCTAAAAACCTAAATCAAAACTAAATAAAACCTAAAATAAAATAAATAAAAAAACTTGAACATAAATAAAATAAAATAAAAAATAAAAAATAACCTAAATTAAAACCTAAACTTAAACCTAAAAATAAAATAAAATAAAAAATAAAATGAACTAAAAAGAATGTAAAACCTAAGGTAAACTAAAAAAATAAAATAAACCTAAAAATAATTTGACTTAATAAAATAAAAACTAAACGTAAAATAAAAATAAAATAAACCTAAAAAAAATAAAATAAAAACTAAATAAAACCTAAACCTAAAAAATAAGCTTAAAAATAAAACTTAAAAATAAACAAAAAATAAAACCTAAACCCTAAGATAAAAGAAACTAAACCTAAAATAAAAAATAAACAAAATAAGAACCTAAAACTTTAAAAATAAAATAAAAACCTAAACCTAAACCTAAAAAAAAAAACTAAAATAGAAAACCAAAACTAAAATAAATAAATAGAACTAAATAAAATAAAAAATATAATAAAATGAAAAAAGAGGAAAAAAACTAAAATAAATAAATAATAAACTAAATAAACTAAACCTACCTGTTTACTTAATTTTTTTAAACAAAGAAAACCCTAAATGCTAAACCTTAAAACTAACCATAAACCCTAAACCCTACACCTACAACACTGAACCTGCAACCCTAAACCCTAATCCATAAAAAACCCTAAACCCTAAACACTAAATCCTAAACCCTAACCCTAAACCCTAAATCCTAAAAGCATAAACCCTAAAACCTTAAACCATAAACCCTAAACCCTAAACCCTAAACCATAACCCTAAACTTTATACTCAAAACCCCAAACCATAAACCTAAACCAAAAGTAAATAAATAAATTAAAAAAATAAACATAAACCATAAAACCTAATAAACCTAAACCTAAACCTAAACACTAGGAAGGGGCAAAACCTTGATGGCAGGAACATCACCATAAACTAAGTTCCCTAGATCTGAAGGCAAGGGGCAAGAAGTATCGAGTGGTGGTCGAATCTTGAGGTGCCGGTGGATATGGAGTGGTGGTCTGAGTAGTGGTGGAGAGGTGGGAGGAGCGGTTATAGTCATGGTGGTGGCAAAGGGAGATCGTGATGGTGGATCCCATTACTCGAGAGTCGGGGTCATGGGAACCAAGAAATCAAGAACTGATCCTGACCGGCCGCTTATGGAACTATGTTTTTGATTTTGTTCTATGCCTGATCATTTTTTATTTATGTCATCGCTTGTTTGGAAAACATGGTTACTTGGTTGATGATGAATCGAAATGAAGAAATGTTGAATCTGAATTTTTTTTATGTTAAAAAAAAACCTAATCCCTAAAATATAACTTTAACCTTGGACCTAAAACCTAAACCCTCAACCCTAAATGTTAAACCCTAGAAACCCTAAAACTTAAACCCTAAACACTAAACCCTAAGCCCTAAAACCTAAACCCTAAACCCTAAACCATAAACCATAAACCCTAAACCCTAAACCCTAAACCTCAAACCCCAAACCTTAAATCCTCAACTAATTTTATACCCTAAATCCTAAAAAGCTTAAAACCTAAACCTAAGCTAAATAGAGCCTAAAAATAAAATAAATAAAAAAACCTAAAGAAAAATAAAATAAAATAAAAACATAAGCTAAAACCAAAAACTAAACTAAAAACTAAAACAAAAATAAAATAAAAAAGAAACTAAACTAAAATAAAATAAATAAAAACCTAAATTAAACTAAAAATAAATAACCTAAATAAAATAAAAACTAAACCTAAATTAAAAATAAAATAAACCTAAAGTAAACTAAAAAAACTAAAAAAAACCTAAACCTAAAAAATAAACCAAAAAAATAAAACGTAAAAATAAATTAAAAATAAAACCTAAGCCCTAAACTATTAAAAAAACAAAACTTTAAATAAAAGTAAAATTAACCAAATAAAA
The DNA here is from genome assembly GCA_021442155.1 of Cymbidium sinense. Taxonomy (NCBI): domain Eukaryota; kingdom Viridiplantae; phylum Streptophyta; class Magnoliopsida; order Asparagales; family Orchidaceae; genus Cymbidium; species Cymbidium sinense. The sequence goes on from CM038220.1 coordinate 187,308,484, forward strand.
TAAACCTAAACCTAAACTAAAATAAACTAAAACCTAAACCTAAACTTAAAAATATAATAAAATAAAAAATAAAAATTAAACAAAAATAAAATAAATAAAAACCTAAACTAAACTAAAAAAATAAAATAAACCTAAACATAAAAAACCTAAATAAAATAAAACTAAACCTAAAATAAAAATAAAATAAAATAAAACCTAAATCGTAAGCTAAAATAATCTTAAACCTAAAAAATAAATAAAATAAAATAAATCTAAACCTAAATAAAAATAAAATAAACTAAATTAAATAAAACCTAAACCTTAACCTTAAATAAACTAAACCTAAAATAAAACCTAAACTAAATAAAATAAAATAAACTAAAAAATAGATGTAAATCTAAACTAAAAATAAAACCTAAAAATAATCCTAAAATAAAACGTAAATCCTAAACCAAAATAAAAAAAATAAAAACCTAAACCTAGACCTAAAAATAAAAAATAAAACTTAAACATATAAAAAATAAAAATAAAACTAAACTAAAAATAAATAAAATCCTAAACCTAAACCAAAAAAATATACTAAATAAAAACTTAAACAAACATAAATAAACCAAACTAAATAAAAAAATAAACTTAAAAAAATCAAATAAACTAAAATAAATAAACTTAATAAACTAAATAAATTAAATAAACCTAAACATATCGGTTTACTTAATTTTAAAAAATAAACCCTAAACCCTAAACCCTAAACCTTAAGCTCGAAATCATAAAACATAAACCCTAAATCCTAAACCTTAAACCCTAAAACAAACCTAAAACCCAAAACCTACAGACCTAAACATATAACCCTAAACCCTAAAAAATAAAATAAAAATAGAAAAAACCCTAACCCTAAACCTTAAACCCTAAAACTAACCCTAAACCCTAAACCATAAACCTACAACACTAAACTTAAACCCTAAAATCCTAAACCCTAAATCCTAAACCCCAAATCCTAAACACTAAACCCTAAAACCATAAACCCTAAACCTTAAACCTTAAACTAAACCTACTAAACCCTCCCTCCTAAACTCCTAAACCTTAAACCACTAAAACCCTAAACTCTAAAACCTAAAATCCTAAACCTAAACTAAATAAAACCTAAAAATAAAATAAATAAGAAAACATAAACCTAAATAAAATAAATTAAAAACCTAAATTGAAACCTAAATCTAAATCTAAAAATAAAATAAAATAAAATAAAAAATTGAAACTAAACTAAAATAAAATAAAGAAAAACATAAACTAAACTAAAAAATAAAATAAACCTAAAAATATAAAACCTAAATAAAATAACACCTAAATGTAAAATAAAAATAAACTAAACCTACAATAAAATAAATTAAAAACCTAACCTAAAAAAATAAACCTAAAAACATATAAAAAATAAAGCCTAAACCCTAAACTAAAAAAGATAACTTATAATAGACAACATAAAATAAACCTAAACCTAAACTAAAATAAACAAAACAAAAATAAACAAAACCTAAACCTAAACCCAAAATAAACTAAACATAAACCCTAAATTAAATGTAATAAAATAAACAGCAAATAAACTTAAACCTAAACAAAATAATAAAACATAAAAATAAACATAAAATAAAAATGAAAAACCTAAACTAAGAAAATAAAATAAAAACCTAAACCTAAACATAAAAATAAAAAATAAAACCAAAACCTAAAAAATACAAAAATAAAACTAAACTAAAAAATAAACCTAAATTTAAACCTAAACTTAAAAAATAAACTAAAACAAAAAACCTAAACTAAAATAAATAAACCCTAAATAGATAAACTAAACTAAATAAAAATAAAAAATAAACAAAAATATTAATAAAATATAAAAAGTAAAATAAATAAAACATAAACTAAATAAACCTAAACCTACCACTTTACTTAATTTTTTTAAAACAAACGAAACCCACTCTTAAAACCAAAATGCTAAACCCTAAAACCCAAAACCTAACCTACTCCCTAAACCTACCACCCTCCCAAACCCTCCTAAACCAGACCAACCCTAAACTAACCTCTAAACCCACTAAACCCTAAACTAAACTCCTAAATCTTAAACTAAACCCTAAATCTTAAACTCTAACCTAAACCCTACCAAAACCTAAACCCTAAACCTAAACTCCTAAACCAAATCTAAACTAACCCACCATAAACCCTAAAATCCTACCCTAAACCCTAAACCCTAAATCCTATACCTAACTCAAATCTCCCACCCTAAACCTAAACACTCCTAAAACTAAATCCTAAAGCTCTTAAACTACTAAACTAAACACCCAACTGATTAAATCACCCTAAACCTAAACCCTAAACCCTAAACCATAAACCTTAAATCCTAAACCCTAAATACTACAAACCTAAAAATATAAGCCTAAATTAAATAAAACCTAAATTTAAAATAAATAAAAAACTAAAGCCTAAATAAAATAAAATAAAATAAGATATAATAAAAACCTAAACTAAACCTAAACTTAAACTGAAATAAAAAATAAAATTATGAAAATAAAAGTAAACTAAGTATAATAAATAAAAACCTAAACTAAACTAAAAAAATAAAATAAACCTAAAAATAAAAAACCTAAATATAATATAAATAAACATAAAATAAAAAATAAAGCTAAAATAAAATACAATAATAACTAAATAAAAACCTAAACCTAAAAAATAAACCTAAAAATAAAACCTAAATCCTGAGAAAACCTAAACATAAAATAAAAATTTAAAAAAATAAACCTAAACCTAAACTAAAATAAATTGCTAAAATAAATAAACCTAAACCTAAACCTAAAACTAGACTTTAACCTAATCATAAAATAAAATAAATTAAAATCAAACCAAAACCTAAACTAAAATATATAACCTAAAAATAAACATAAAACCTAAACATAAAAAAATAAAATAAAAACCTAAACCTAAACCAAAAAATAAAAAATAAAACCTAAACCTAGAAAATAAAATATAAATAAAACACAACTAAAAAGTAAACCTAAGCCTAAACCTAAAAGTAAAAAAAATGAAATAAAAAAGCTGAAATAAATATACTAAACTTAATAAAAAAAAATAAACCTAACTAAAAATAAAAAATAAAATAAAGTAAAATAAATAAAAGATAAACTAAATAAACTTAAACCTACCAATTTACATAACTTTAAAAAAACAATAAACCCTAAAACCTAAACCTATACCCTAAACCCTAAACCCTAGACCTTAAACCCTAAACCCTAAAAAACCCTAAACCCTAAATCCTAATAAACACTAAACCCTAAACTAACCCTAAACCCCAAACCATAACCCTAAACCATAAACCCTAACCCCAAGCCCTAAACCTAAACCTAAAGTAACTAAATAAATTTAAAAATAAACCTAAAGCCTAAAATGTAATAAACTTAAACCCTAAGAATGGGAAGAACCTTGATCGCAAAGAACATCATCACAACTAGCTCAGCCTAGATCTAATGGGAGGAGAAGGTGGAGGCAACGGTTATCACATTGGTGGTGGGAGATCTGAAAGTGTCGGTGGATATGGAGGTGGTTGTCGGAGTAGTGGTGGTTATGGAGGCGGGAAGAGTGATGGAGGTTATAATCACAGTGGTGGCGGAGGGAGAGATCGGGGATATGATGGTGGATCCCATTACTCGAGAGGCCTGGGTGGTTATGATGGGAACTAAAGAAATTGAAGAACGGTCGATCCGATCTGCTACTTACGGAACTGTTTCTTTACAGTAGAGATAATTCTAGTTATATAGGGTTTTTGATTTTCACTATGCATGCTCATTTTCGATCTATGCCATCGCTTGTGTCTTAAAAAACTTGGTGTTACTTGGTTGATGAAATCAAAAAAAAGAAATATTGAATATGAATTTGTTCTCTATTAAAAAAACCAAAAACCCTAAACACTAAACTAAAACCTAAATCCTAAACCTAAAAACTAAATCCTAAATCCTAAACCCTAAAAACCCTAAACCCTAAACCCTAGACCCTAAACCCTAAAATCCTAAACCTAAACCATAAACCCTAAATTGTAAATCCTAAACCCTAAACCCTAAACTCTAAACCCTAAACTAACCCTAAACCCTAAAACCTAAGAAGCTAAAAACCTAAACCTAAACTAAATAAAACCTAAAGATAAAATAAATAAAAAAACCTTAATCGAAATAAAATAAAAACATAAACTAAAACCTAAACCTAAACCTAAACCTAAATAAGAAAATAAAATAAAAAAATTAAAACTAAAGTAAAATAAAATAAATAAAAACCTAAACTAAACTAAAAAAACCTAAATAAAATAAAAATTAATCCTAAAATAAAATAAAATAAAAACTAAATAAGTACCTAAACCTAAAAAATAAACCTAAAAATAAAATAATAAAACCTAATCCTGAAATAAAAAATAAAATAAACAAAACTAAAAATAAAACCTAAACCTAAATCAAGATAAAATAAGGTAAACTAAAAAAAAAACCTAAACTTAAACTTAAAAATAAAACCTAAAAAATAAAACTAAAATAAAAACCTAAATCCTAAACCTAAAAAAATAAAATAAAAGCCTAAACCTAAACCTAAACATAAAAAATAAAACCTAAACCTAATAAATAAAATAAAAATAAAACTAAACTAAAAAATAAACCTAAACCTAAACCAAAACCTAAACCTAAAAAATAAACTAAAATAAAAGACCTAAATTAAAATAAATAAACCTAAAATAAACTAAAATAAAATAAACCAAATAAAAAGAAAAGTAAAATAAAGTAAAATAAATAAAAAATAAACTAATTAAACATAAACCTACTAGTTCACTTAATTAAAAAAATTAAAAAATAGTTAAAAAATTAAATAAAAAAACCCTAACCCTGAACCCTATACCCTAAACCCTAAAACTAAGCAAAAACCCTAAACCCTAAACCCTAAACCCTAAAATTTAAACCCTAAACCCTATATGCTAAGACCGTAAGCCTTAAACCCTAAACTCTAAACCGTAAACCCTAAAACCTATAATCCTAAACACTAAACCCTAAAACCCCAAACCCTAAACCCTAAACCCTAAACTTTAAACCATAAAAACTTAAAAACCTAAACCTAAAGTAAATAAAATGTAAAAATAAAATAAATAAAAAACCTAAACCTATATAAAATAACAAAAATAAAGTAAGATAAAAACCTAAACTAAAACTAAAACCTAAACCCAAAAAGAAAATAAAATAATAATAATAAAAACTAAACTAAAACAAAATAAATAAAAACTTAAACTAAATTTAAAAAATAAAATAAACCTAAAAATTATAAACCTAAATAAAATAAAACTTAAACATAAAATAAAAATTAAATAAACCTAAAATAAAATAAAATAAAAACTAAATAAAAACCAAAACCTAAAAAAATAACAAATAAAACCTAGACCCCTAACTAAAAATAACCCTAAACCTAAACTAAAATAAACAAAACTAAAATAAATAAAACCTAAACCAAAACTTAAAATAAACTAAACCTAAACCCTAAACTAAATATAATAAATTAAACTAAAAATAAAGTTAGACCTAAAAATAAACCTAAAATAAAAACCTAAAATGTGAACCCAAAAAGATAAAATAAAAACCTAAACCTAAACCTAAATAAAACCTAAACCCTAAACCTAATAATAAAAGTAAAACCTAAATTTTAAAAATAAAATAAAATAAAACTAAACTAAAACATAAGCATAAACCTAAACCTAAACCTAAAATATAAACTAAAATAAAAAACCTAAACAAAAATAAATAAACTAAGCTAAATTAAAATAAAAAATAAACCTAAATAAAAATATAATATAAACTAAATAAACCTAAGCCTACCAGTTTACTTAATTAAAAAAAGCCCTAAACCCTAAACCTTAATTCCTAAACACTAAATCCTAAACCCTAAAACCTAAAACTAACCTTAAACCAAACCCTAAACCAAACCCTAAACCTATAACCCTAAACTCCTAACTAAAAAACTAAAAAATTAAAACTAATAAAAAAAAGTAAACTAAACCGTAAAACCTAAGAAGCTAAAACCCTAAACCTAAACTAAATAAAACCTAAAGATAAAATAAATAAAAAAACCTTAACATAAATAAAATAAAAACATAAACTAAAACCTAAACCTAAACCTAAACCTAATTAAGAAAATAAAAAAAATTAAAACTAAAGTAAAATAAAATAAATAAAAACCTAAACTAAACTAAAAAAACCTAAATAAAATAAAAATTAATCCTAAAATAAAATAAAATAAAAACTAAATAAGTACCTAAACTTAAAAAATAAACCTATAAATAAAATAATAAAACCTAATCCTAAAACATATGAGATATATATGAATCTTTCAGGCTAGGAAATAACCCCCTTATTAATATCCATATCAGTAATTGGGAAAAAGTAATTGTAAAGGAAGGCAGCATAGCCCAACACAGGAAATAGACTGCAACCTACCAAAAATAGCACCAAGTACGAGAGCCAGCAAAGATTCAGACCAAAATCGATAATCCAGATCAACAAACAACCAAGAGAGCAAGACAAGAAGGAAAAGAATCCCATAATACCATCCATTCAGAATAGACAGTGCATACGACTACACAAACCTAACCAAACCAAGATGGGATTAGAGACAACAGTAGATAATGTAGATCACAATAAGATGAACATCACATAAACAAAGACGGAATTCGTAAAGCCAACCCCAATATCAAAACAGTTAATGCAACATTGGAACCCACCAGAAGAAAAATCAAAAAGTGGATTCAAATGAGTATAAATAGTAGAATCCAGAAAAAGCAAGATAGGAAATAACCAAGGCAAAAACCAGCCAAGACAACAACAGTTAATACAGCAACATCCAAGATAAAAAGGGACAGCAAGTTGGCCAACTATTCCTTAAGGATAACTATGGCTCTCAACTTGTAGTTGTGCTCAAGCTAGTCCCTAAAAATGATACAATCCTCTAAGACATAGCCTAACATTCGGTGATAGGGGCAATAGCTAGGATCATCATTTTTGCCGACTTCCTCCGGCCTCTTAGGCTCTAGTAACAGAATGTTAGGTTTTTTTAAGAGATTCTTAAATATTTTCTTAACTACCTCCCTCTTGAATGAATATGACTTATTCAATCTATCGGTAAGAGAAGGTGGAAAGTAGCTACTTAGTGATGGATATGAACACCACTGTTGGGTAGGCTACTGAGGAGGTGGAAATGGTCATTGTGATGGCTACGGTGGCCAGTATGATGGCCAAGGTGGTCAAAGAGAAGGTGGCAAGGAGGCTGCTGAGCTCGTAGTCTCTTATTCTGAACTCTGGCTGGTTGTTTCCCTCTATTCACTGACACAACTATCCTTGGCTTCTTCTCAAACATCTTCTACGCTTGGGCCTCATGATTTATCTGAAAGGGCAACTGCTTTTCCTCTTGTAGCTACCTTGTTGATTAATTTGAATGTTTTGATGGTAAAAGCCTTAAGCATGAAGATGATTGGGCCATGGATATTCTTGAGAAGAATCTCAATTGCATGCTGTCCGGATAGCTGTGGTTCATATTTCATGCTTAGGTTGTGCGACCTGAGAATGTAATCAACAAGGGACTCGTTGAGTTTCTATTTCTCTATAATGAGGTCACCTACAATCACCCTCTGTTGAGCACCAATAAACCTCTTGATGAAGAAGTGCTCCAACTCAATAAAAGTCTTCACCAAACTATCAAGGCCTCACCCTACCAATCAAATGCAACACCTCAGATCGCTAACTAAAAGGTTAAGGGAGGTCACCTGTGTTGCAACAATGCTCTAAAGTGTACAATGTTATCGTGTTCCCACCGCCATCAAAGATCTTGAAGGATGGTGGCACAAAACCCTAAATAAAATAACAACTAAATAAAACCTAAACAAAAAAAATAAAACCTTAAAAAAACCTAAACCCTAAACTAAAAAAACCCCATAAACCTAAAATAAACAAAACAAAATAAACATAACCCTAAACGAAAATAAACTAAAGTAAAATAAATAAAACCTAAACCCTAAACTAAATAAAATAATTAAATTAAAAATAAAACCTAAACTCCAGAAAAAAACTGAAAAAAACCTAAAATAAACTTAAAAACCTAAACCTAAAAAAAATAAAATAAAATAAACAAAAAATAATATAAAATAAAAAAATAAAACCTAAACTTAAAAAATAAAATAAAAATAAAACTAAACTAAAAAAATAAACATAAACCTAAACCTAAACCTAAAAAATAAACTAAAATGCAAAAACTAAATTAAAATAAATAAACTAAACTAAATAAAAATTAAAAATAAAATAAACTAAAATAAATAAAAGATAAACTAAATAAACTAAATAGACCTAAACCTGCAGGTTTACTTAATTTTTTCTAAAAAAAAAATGCTAAACCCTAAAACTTTAACCCTAAACCATAAATCCTAAACTCTAAACCCTAAATCATAAAACTAACCCTAAACCCTAAACCCTAAACCCTAAAAAACCCTAAACCCTACAACCCTAAATCCTAAACCCTAAACTATCCCTAAACCATAAGCTAACCCTAAACATAAATATATACTAACTAAAATAAAATAAACTAAAAAATAGACCTAAACTAGAAAATAAAACACAAAAATAAAGCTAAAATGAAAACCTAAAACCTCAACCTAAAAAAATAAAATAAAACCTAAACCTAAACCAAAGAATAAAAAATAAAATCTAAACCTAAAAAATAAAATAAAAATAAAGCTAAACTAAAAAGTAAACATAAACCTATACCTAAACTTAAAAAATAAACTAAAATAAAAACCTAAACTAAAATAAATAAACATAAAATTAATAAACAAAACTAAATAAAAATAAAAATAAACCTAATTCAAAATAAAATAATAAACTAAACTAAATAAACATAAACCTACCACTTGACTTAATTTAAAAAAAAATAAAAATCAATAAGAAAAACCTTAACCCAAAAACCTAAACCCTAAACCCTAAACTCTAAACCTTAAACTCTAAACCATATACCCTAAACCTTAAAACCCTAAACCTTAAACCTTAAGCCCTAAGCCCTAAACCTTAAAACTCTAAACCATGAAACTTAAACCCTAAACCCTAAACCCTATAAAACTATAAACCCTAAACCCTAAACCCTAAACCCTAAACTAACCATAAACCCTAAACCCTAAACCATAAACCCTAAATTGAACTCCTCTAACTCCTAACCCTAAACTAATCCTAAACCTAAAACCTTAAACACCCAAAACTATCCCTAAGCCCTAAGCCTTAAACCCTAAAACCCTAAACCCTAAACCCTAAACCCTAAACCCAAAACCCAAAACCCTAAAAACCCCTAAACCTTAAGATAACCCAAAACCCTAAACCCTAAACCTTAAACCTTAAACCCTAACCCTAACCTTAAACCCTAAAACCTTAAACCTTAAACCCTAAACCTTAAACCCTAAAAACCCTAAACCCTAAACTAAACCTAAACTAAATAAAATAAAATAAACTAAAATTAAACCTAAACCTAAATGAAAAAATAAAACCTAAAAAAGAAACCTAAAATAAAAACCTAAACCTAAAAATAAAAAATAAAAACCTAAACCTAAAAATAAAAAAATAAAACCTAAACCTAAAATATATAATAAAAATAAAACTAAAGTAAAAAATAAACCTAAACCTAAGAAATAAACTAAAATAAAAAACACAAAGTAAAATAAATAAACCTAAAATAAATCAAAAAACTCTAACCCTAAACCCTAAATTTTAAACCTTAAACTTACAACCCTAAACCCTAAAAACCTAAAAACCTAAACCTAAACTAAATAAAATCTAAAACTAAAATAAATAAATAAACCTAAGCCTAAATAAATAAAATAAAATAAAATAAAATAAAAACTTAAACTAAAACCTAAACCTAAACCTAAAAATGAAATAAAAAATAAAATAAAAACTAAAATAAAATAAATAAAAGCCTAAACTAAATTAAAAAAAATAAAATAAACCTAAAAATAAAAAAACATAAATAAAATAAAAACTAAAGTTAAAATAAAAATAAAATAAACCTAAAATAAAATAAAATATATACTAAATAAGTAAACCTAGAAAATAATCCTAAAAATAAAACCTAGAAAAAACCTAAATATAAAATAAACAAAATAAAATAAAACTAAACCTAAACTAAAATAAACTAAACAAAAATAAATAAAACCTGAACCTAAACCTAAAATAAACTAAACTTAAATGCTAAACTAATAAAATAAAATAAGCTAAAAATAAACCTAAAGCTAAATAATACCTAAAATTAAACCCAAAATAAAATCCTAAAACTTAAACCTAAAAAAACTAAACAAAACCAAAACCTAAACCTAAAAATAAAAAAATATATCCTAAACCTAAAAAATAAAATAAAAATAAAACTAAACTAAAAAAATAAACCTAAACCTAAACCTAAAAAATCAACTAAAGTAAATAAACCTAAAATAAATAAACTAAACAAATTAAAAATAAAAATAATCCTTGAAACCTAAAAACCTAAACCTAAACTAAATAAAACTTATAAATAAAATAAATAAATAAAACCTAAACCTAAATAAAATAAAAACCTAATCTAAAACATAAACATAAATCTAAAAATAAAATTAAATAAACTAATAAAAATAAACTAAAATAAAATAAATAAACTAATAAAAATGAACTAAAATAAAATAAATAAAAACCTAAACTAAACTAAAATGTAAAATAAACCTAAATAAAATAAAAACTAAATGTAAAATAAACAAAAAAAATTAAAATTTAACCTAAAATAAAATAAAAACTAAATAAAATCTAAACCAAAAAAATAAACCTAAAATTAAAACCTAAAAATAAATAAAAAATAAAACCTTAACTCTAAACAAAAAAAACCTAAACCTAAAATGAAAATAAAATAAACAAAATAAAATAAACCTAAACATAAACAAAAATAAACTAAACTAAAACAAATAAAACCTAAACCTAAACCTAAACCTAAAATAAACTAAACCTAAACTTAAACCTAAACTAAAAAAAAATAAAATAAACTAAAATTAAACCTAAACCTAAACTAAAAAATAAAACCTAAAAAAGAAACCTAAAATAAAAACCTAAACCTAAAAAATAAAATTAAAACCTAAACTTAAAAATAAAAAAAAATAAAACCTAAACCTTAAAAAATAATAAAAATAAAACTCAACTAAAAAATAAATCTAAACCTAAACCTAAGAAATAAATTAAAATAAAAAACCTAAAGTAAAATAAATAAGCCTAAACTAAATAAAAATAAAATATAAACATAATTAAAAAATAAAATAAAATAAACAAAATAAATAAAAGATAAACTAAATAAACATAAACCTACCGGTTTACTTAATTTATATAAAAAAAACCATAAACCCTAAACCCGAAAACATAAATCCTAAACCCTAAACCCTAAACCCTAAACCCTAAACCTTAAACACTAAACCCTAAACCTTAAAACCTAAACCTTAAATCCTAACCCTAACCTTAAACCCTAAACCCTAAAACCTAAAACCCTAAACCCTAAAGTAACCCTAAAAACTAAACCTTAAAAACCATAAACCCAAATGCCTAAAACCTAAAGCCTAATGCCTAAACTAACCCTGAATTCTAAGCTAATCCTAAACCCTAAACCCCAAGCCCTCAAAACCCTAAACCCTAAAGCGTAAACACTAAACACTAAACCCTAAACCTTAAACCCTAACCTTAAACCCTAAAACCATAAATATTAAAACCCTAAACCCTAAACCCTATCCTAAGGCATAAACCATAAAATCCTAAACCCTAAACTTTAAACCCTAAATCCTAAACCCTAAACCCTAACCCTAAACCCCAAACCCAAAACCTAAACCTAAAGTAACTAAATAAATTAAAAATAAACCTAAACCATAAAACTAATAAACCTAAACCATAAGAATAGGTAGAACCTTGATGGTTGGAACATCACTATCAAGTAGGCTCAATCTAGATCTTAAAGTGGAGGTGAAGGCAGAGGTGGCGGTTATCGCAGTGGTGGTTGGGAACCAAAACCTAAACCTAAACCCTAAATGAAATAAAATAAACTAAAGTAAACCTAAACCTAAAATAAAAAATAAAACCTAAAACCTAAACCTAAAAATAAAATAAAAATAAAACTAAAGTAAAAAATAAGCTTAAAAGAAACTAAAATAAAAAGCCAAAATAAAAATAAATAAAAATAAACCTAAATAAAAATAATAAATAATCTAGAAAAGAAAATAAAATAAATAAACTAAATATACTTAATTTAAAAAAAATAAAAAATAAAAAAAAATAAAAAAGAAACCTTAACCATAAACCCTAAACCACAAAACTAACCATAAACCCTAAACCCTGAACCCTAAACCCTAAACCTTAAAACCCAAAACCCAAAACCCTAAACCCTAAACCTTAAGCCCTAAACCCTAAAATGCTAAACCCTAAACTATAAACCCTAAACCCTAAACCCTAAAACCTACATCCCTAAACCCTAAACCTTAAACCCCAAACCCTAAACCCTAAACCTTAAACCCTAAAACCTTTAAAACCTAAACCTAAGCTAATTAAAATCTAAAAATAAAATAAATAAAAAAAACTAAACCTAAATAAAATAAAAACCTAAACTAAAACCTAAACCTAAACTTAAACCTAAACTTAAACCTAAACTTAAACTTAAACCTAAACATAAAAATAAAATAAAATAAAAAATAAAACTAAACTAAAATTAAATAAATAAAAAACTAAACTAAACTAAAACATAAGATAACCCTAAATATAAAAAACATAAAGATAAAATTAAAACTAAACATAAAATAAAAATTAAATAAACCTAAAATAAAATAAAATAAACACTAAATTAAAACCTAAACCTAAAAAATAAACATAAAATAAATAAAAAATAAAAAATAAAACTTAAACCCTAAACTAAAATAGAAAATCCAAAACCTAATAAAAAAATAAAATAAACCTAAACCTAAACTAAAATAAACTAAACTAAAATAAATAAAACTTAAACCAAAACCTAAAATATACTAAACTTAAACTAAAACCTAAACTAAGTAAAATAAAATAAACTTAAAAACCTAAACCTAAACTAAAAAAATAAACCTGAAATTAAACCTAAAATAGAAACCTAAAACGTGAACTTAAAAAAATAAAATAAAAACCTAAACCTAAACCTAAACCTAAAAATGAAAAATAAAACCTAAACATAAAAAATAAAATAAAAATAAAACTTAAATAAAAAAAACCTAACCTTAAAAAATAATTTAAAAGAAAAACCCTAAATTAATATAAATAAACCTAAAATAAATAAACCAAAGCAAATAAAATTAAAAATAAATCTAAATAAAAATAAAAAAAATAAAATAAACTAAAAAAACTAAATAACCTAAACCTATCAGTTTACTTAAATTTTTTTAAAAAAACCTAAACCCTAAACACTAAACCCTAACCCTAAGCTTAAACCCTAAACTCTAAATCCTAAACCCTAACTCTAAACCCTAAACCCTAAACCATAAACCTTAAACTTTACACAGTAAACCCTAAATTAACCATAAACCCTAAATCCTAAACCATAAAGCCTGAAGCCTAAACCCTAATCCCTAAACTAACCCTGAATCATAACCTAACTCTAAACCCTAAACCCTAAACCCTCAAAACCCTAAACCCTAAAGCCTAAACCCCAAATCCTAAACCATAAACCCTAAATCCTAACCCTAAACCCTAAACCCTAAAACCCTAAACCCTAAAACCTAAACCTTAAACCCTAAACCCTAAACCCTAAACCCTGAAAACCTAAAAACCTAAACCTAAACTAAATAAAATTGAATAAAAAATAAAAAAAATAAACCTAAATAAAATAAAATAAAAACCTAAACTAAAACCTAAACCTAAACCTAAAAAATATAATAAATTAAAAATAAAAATAAACTAAAATAAAATAAATAAAAACCTAAACAAAACTAAAAAATAAAATAAACCTAAGAATAAAAAACTAAATAAAATAAAAACTAAATGTAAAAAATAATAAAATAAACCTAAAACAAAATAAAATAAACACTAAATAAAAACCTAAACCTAAAAAATGAACCTAAAAAATAAATAATAAATACCTAATCCCTAATCTAAAAATAAAACCTAAACCTAAAATAAAAATAAAATAAACCTAAACCTAAACTAAAATAAACTAAACTAAAATAAATAAAACATAAACCTATACCTAAAATAAACTAAACCTAAACATGAACAAAATTAAATAAAATAAACTAAATATAAACCTAAACCTAAACTGAAAAATAATACCTAAAATGAAAACCTAAAACCTCAACCTAAAAAAATAAAATAAAAGCCTAAACCTAAACTTAAAAATAAAAAATAAAATCAAAACCTAAAAAAAAACCTCAACTAAATAAAAATGTAAACCAATAAAATAAAATAAAATAAAAAACCTAAACTAAAATAAATAAACCTAAAATAAATAAACTAAACTAAATAAAAAATAAACCTAAATAAGAATAAAAAATAAAATAAACTCAAATAAATAAAAAATAAATTAAATAAACCTAAATGTACCAATTCTATTTTTTTTAAAAAAGCCCTAAACCCTAAATCCTAAACCCTAAATCCTAAACCCTAAACCCTAAATCCCTAAACCTTAAACCCTAACTGTAAACGCTAAACCCTAAACCCTAAACCCTAAACCTTAAACCCTAAATCCCAAACCCTAAATAATAAACTCTAAACTAACCCTTAACCCTAAACCCAAAACTAACCCTTAACTCTAAACCCTAAACTAATGCTAAACCAAAAGAATGGGTAGAACCTCGATGACAGGATCATCACCATCAACTAGCTAGTCTAGATCCTAAGGAGAAGGAGGAGGCTGCTTGTTATAGTGGTGGTGGGGATCTAGAGGTCTGGATATGGAGGTGCTAATCAGAACAGTGGTGGTTATGGAGGTGAGAGGAGCAATAGATGTTACAGCCGTGGTGGTGGTTGAGGGAGAGATCATAGATATAATGAAGGATCTCACTACTCGAGAGGTGGGGTTTAAGGAGAACTAGTAATTGACAAATGGCCCATCCGACCCGCTATGGAACAATGTCTTTACAAGAATAGTTTTACTTATCTGTGGTTTTTGCTCTATGGGTGCTCATTTTTTATCTAAGTCATCGCTTGTGTCTTAGAAAACTTGGGGTGCAACTTGGTTGATGAAATCAAAAACAAGAAAAGTTGAATCTGAATTTGTTCTCTGCTAAAAAAAACCTTAAACCCTAAACTAAAACTTAAACCCTAAACCTAAAACATAAACCCTAAACCCTAAACCCTAAACCCTAAAAATGCTAAAAACCTAACCCTAAACTAAATAAAACCTAAACATAAAATAAATAAATAAACCTAAACCAAAATAAAATAAAAAATTAAATTAAATAAATATAAACTAAAACCTAAACCTAAACCTAAACCTAAGCCTAAACCTAAAAAGATAAAAAAATGAAAAATAAAAACTAAACTAAAGTAAAATAAATAAAAATCTAAATAAAATTTTAAAAAATAAAAACCTAAATAAATGAAAAATTAAACCTAAAATAAAAATAAAATAAACCTAAAATAAAAACTAAATAAAAACCTAAACCTAGAAAATAAACCTAAAAATAAATAAAATATAAAATATAAACTATAAACTAAAAAAAACTAAACCTAAAATAAAAATTAAATAAAATAAACCTAAACCTAAACTAAACTAAACAAAACTAAACTAAAATAAATAAACCCTAAACCTAAACATAAAATAAACTTAACCTAAACTAAAACATAACTAAATAAAATAAAATTAACTAAAAATAAACCAAATCCTAAACTAAAAAATAAAACCATAAAATAAACCTAAAATAAAAACCTAAACCTAAACCTAAAAAAATAAAATAAAAACCTAAACATAAACCTAAAATAAAAAATAAAACCTAAACCTAAAAAATAAAACATAAATAAAACTCAACTAAAAATTAACCTAAACCAAAAAAATAAACTAAAATAAAAAACCTAAACTAAAATAAATAAACCAAAAATAAATAAACTAAACTAAATAAAACCTAAACCTAAAATAAACTAAACCTTAACCAAAACCCAAACTAAATAAAATAAAGTAAACTAAAAATAAACCAAAACTTAAACTATAAAATAAAACCTACAAATGAACCTAAATATAAACCTAAGCCTAAAGCTAAATAAATAAAATAAAAACCTAAACCTAAACCTAAAATTAAAAAAAAAACTTTAACCTAAAAAATAAAACAAAAATAAAACTCAACTAAAAATAAACCTAAACCTAATAAATAAACTAAAATAAATAACCTAAACTAAAATAAATAACCCTAAAATAAATAAACTAAACTAAATAAAAATAAAAAATAAACCTAAATAAAAATAAAAAATAACGTAAAGTCAAATAAATAAATTATAAACTAAATAAACCTAAACTTACCAATTTACTTAATATAAAAAACCCCTAAACCCTAAACCCTAAACCCTAAACCCTAAAACTAACTCTAAACCCTAATCCTTAAACCTACAACCCAAAACCTACAACCATAAA
The DNA here is from genome assembly GCA_021442155.1 of Cymbidium sinense. Taxonomy (NCBI): domain Eukaryota; kingdom Viridiplantae; phylum Streptophyta; class Magnoliopsida; order Asparagales; family Orchidaceae; genus Cymbidium; species Cymbidium sinense. The sequence goes on from CM038220.1 coordinate 187,325,125, forward strand.
ACCTAAACCCTAATCCCTAAAACACTAAACCCTAACCCTAAACCCTAAACCCTAAACCCTAAACCCTAAACCTTAAAACCATAAACCCTAAACTCTGAACCCTAAACCCTAAAACCCTAAACCCTAAATCCTAAACCCTAAACCCTAAACCCTAAAACCTACAATCTTAAGCCCTAAACCCTAAACCCTAACCCTAAACCCTAAACTAACCCTAAACTCAAAGAATGGACATAACCTTGACACCAGGAACATCACCGTCAACTAGGCTCAATCTAGATTTGGTTGGAGGTGAAGGCGAGCATGCTTATCTCAAGATGGTCAGGATTTGGAGGTGCCGGAGGTGGTGGTAAAAATAAAGATGGGAGGAGCGACGGAGCTTACATCTGTGATGGTGGCGAAGGGGACATCGAGGATATGATGGTGGATCCCGCTACTTAAGATGCAGGGGTGGTTTTGATGGGAACTGGAGAAACTGAAGAAAGGCTGATCCGATCTACTGCTTATGGAATTATCTTTACAGTGGAGATGGTTCTACTTATCTAGGGTTTTTGATTTGCTCTATGGGTGCTCATTTTTTATCTATGTCATCACTTGTGTCTTAGAATACTTGGGGTGCTACTTGGTTGATGAAATAGAAAAGAAGAAATGTTGAATCTAAATTTGTTCTCTATTAAAATAAAAAAAAATCTCAAACCCTAAACCCTAAACCCTAAACTAAAACTTAAACCCTAAACCTTAAACCATAAACCCTAAACCCTAAACCCTATAAAACATAAACCCTAAACTTTAAACTCTAAACCTACAATAATAAACCATAAATCATAAATCCTAAAACTCTAAAATCCTAAACCATAAACCCCAAACTCTAATCCCTAAAACCCTAAACCCTAAACCCTAAACCTTAAACCCTAAACCTTAAAACCTACAACCCTGAACCATGAACCCCAAACACTAAACCATAAACTAACTCTAAACCCAAAACCCTAAGAATGGGCGTAACCTGATAAGAACATCACCAACCAGGCTCGCCTAGATTTGGTGGAGGAGGGCAAGTGGTAGTTATCATAGTGGTGGTGGATCTAGGTGCTTGGATATGGAGGTGGTGGTTGGTGCAATGGTGGTTATGGAGGTGAGGAATGATGAGGTTACTGGTGGTGGAGGGAGAGATCGAGCTTATGATGGCAAATCTCACTACTCAAAAGGCAGGGGTGGTTCTGATGGGAATTGGAGAACCTAAAGAACTATCCGACTCTGCTATAATTGTGTCTTTACAATAGATAGTCTACTTATTTGGGGTTTTAATTTCTAATTTATTTAAAACCTAAAGTTATTCTTTGTTAAAAAAAACCTTAAACCCTAAACCCTAAACTAACACTTAAACCCTATACCTAAAATCTAAACCCTAAACCTAAAACCCTAAACAGTAAACTCTAAACACTAAACCCTAAACCCTAAACCCTAAACCCTAAACCTTAAACCCTAAAACCCTAAACACTAAACCATAAACCCTAAAACCATAAACCCTAAACCCTAAAACTTACAACCCTAAACCCTAAACCCTAAACCCCAAAACCTAAACCTTAAACCCTAAACCCTAAGCCCTAAACTAACCCTAAACTAACCCTAAACCTTAAACCTTGAATGAAGAAATCATTAGGAGTAGATCTAAAGAATGACCAAATCCTAGCATAGTTATGGTAGCTAAAGAAAATGCCCTCAACAGACTTTCCCTTGACTATTAGAGATTCGAACACCCTAAATCTTATTATAATACCATATATTATAATATAATGTAGCATCATATATTTGAGCATGTAGTGATGTGTTTTTGGATGTTATAAGATGTTTTGAAATGTTTTAGTATATTATGGAATTGTTCCATATAGTCTATATTAATATAAATCATAAAAATATTAATATAATAAATCATATAATGAAATTTGTTAAATTTGAAGTGGGAATTAGGTTGTAGTAAAGGTGTGCTACACCGTAGTCTAAAAGGTAAGATTTTATGTTCAAAATAAATATTATATGTTGTAGCATAGTATAACATCATATATCATAATATATATTATGTGCATTTTAAATTCTTTTATTATTTTACAATCATGCAGTCGAGCCTACATTAGCATTATTTATAAAAATGTTGATTTAGACTTTAAAATGGTGTAATTTGGCCAAATTCATAATAGTGTAGAGCATACATTAATATATTGTTTAATTTAAAATATGTAAGTGAAATGACTAAATATATAGTTTTTTATTATTTAGACTAATTTTATGATTTTATCTTAAGTATTCCATTGGATGTGATATGTAATATAATACAATATAATATGTTATGTGTATTATAATATAGCCATAACATAGTGTAGCATCATGCAATAAAGATACTATTGTATTACTACTTATGTTTAGCATATTTTAATTTGTTATATGATGTGTAAATAATTATTGGCATAATTCATAAAAAATACCGATAAAGTCGAGATGATGGGATTTTAAATTTAAGGCTAGCTTTAAACATCATTGGGTTTACTATGTGTCATTTATAAGCTAAAATAAAATAAATAAAACTAAACTAAACTAAAAATAAAAAAAGCTAAATAAAATAAAACTAAACCTAAAATAAAAATAAATAAAATAAACCTAAAATTAAATAAAATAAAAACCTAAACCTAAAAAATAAACTTAAAAATAAAGCCTAAAAAAAATAAAAAATAAAACCTAAACCTAAACAAAAAAACTTAATCCTAAAATCAAAACAAAATAAACCTAAACCTAAACTAAAATAAAGTAAACTAAAACAAATAAAACTTAAAAGTAAACCTAAACCCCAAATAAAATAAATTAAACTAAAAATAAACCTAAACATAAACTAAAAAGTAAAACATAAAAGTAAACCTAAAATAAAAACCTAAAACCTAACCTAAACCTAAAACAAAAAATAAAAAATAAAACCTGAACCTAAAAAATAAAATAAAAATAAAACTAAACTAAAAAAACCTAAACCTAAAGAAATAAACTATAATAAAAAACCTAAAATAAAATAAAAACTGAAACTAAAATAAATAAACTAAACTAAATATAAATAAAATATACTTAAATAAAAAAAATAAAATAAACATAAATAAATAAAAAATAAACTAAATATACCTAAACCTACGAGTTTTCTTAATTTTAAAAATAATAATAAGAAATAAATAAAAATAAATAACCCTAACCCTATACCCTAAACTCTAAAACTTTCAACCTTAAATCTTAAACCCTAAACCCCAAACTCTAAACCCTAAACCCTAAACCCTAAACCCCAAACCCTAAACCCTAAACCTTAAAAACCTAAAAACCTAAACCTAAACTAAATAAAACCTAAAAATAAAATAAATAAATAAACCTAAACCTAAAAAAATAAAATAAAAACCCAAACTAAAACCTAAACCTAAACCTAAGCTTAAAATAAAATAAATTAAAAAATTAAAACTAAACTAAAATAAAATAAATAAAACTAAACTAAACTAAAAAATAAATAAACCTAAAAATAAAAACCTAAGTAAAATTAAAATAAAACGTAAAATAAAAATAAAATAAACTTAAAATAAAATAAAAAATCAATAAAACAAAACCTAAACTAAATAAAAAATAAACCTAAAATAAATAAAAATAAACCTAAACAAACTAAACCTAAACCTAAAAAAAAAAAAATAAACCTAAACCTAAACTAAAATAAACTAAATAAAATAAATAAACCTAAATTAAACCTAAAATAAACTAAACCTAAACCTAAATAAATAAAATAAAATAAACCTAAACCTAAACTAAAAAATAAACCTAAAATAAAACTAAATAAAAACCTAAAAAAAACCTAAAAAATAAATAAACTAAAAAAAAATAAAACCTAAACCTAAAAAAATAAAAAAATAAAATAAACCTAAAAATAAAATAAAATAAACTAAATAAAATAATAAATAAACCTAAAAAAATAAACTAAAATAAATAAACTAAACCTAAAATAAACTAAACTAAAATAAAAATAAACCTAAATAAAATAAACCTAACTAAACTAAAATTACTAAATAACTAAACCTAAACTAAAATAAACTAAACTAAATAAAAAATATAAACCTAAAATAAAATAAATTAAAAATAAACCTAACCTAAACTAAAAAATAAAACCTGAAAGTAAACCTATAATAAAAACCTAAAAACTAAACATAAAAAAATACAATAAAAACCTAAACTAACCAAAAAATAAAAAATAAAACATAAATCTAAAAAAATAAAATAAAAATGAAATTAAACTAAAAAAACCTAAACCTAAACCTAAAATAAATAAACAAAAATAAAAAACTTAAAGTAGAATAAATAAACCTAAAATAAATAAACTAAACTAAAGAAAAATAAAAATGGACCTAAATAAAAAAACATAAATAAATAAAAAAGAAACTAAATAATCCTAAACCTATGAGTTTACTTAATTTTAAAAAATAAAAATAAATAAATTAATATAAAATAACCCTAACCCTAAACCCTAAATGTTAAAACTAACCCTAAACCCTAACCCAAAACCCTAAACTCTAAACCCTAAACCTACAACCCTAAACCCTAAACCCTAAATCCCTAAACCCTCAACCCTAAACCCTAAAACCTACAACCATAAACCACAAACCCAAAACCCCAAACCCTAAACCCTAAACTTTAAAACCTAAAAACCTAAACCTAAACTAGATAAAACCTAAAAGTAAAATATATAAATAAACCTAAACCTAAATAAAATAAAATAAAATAAAATAAAATAAAAACCTAAAGTAAAACCTAAACCTAAAAATAAAATAAATTAAAAAATAAAAACTAATCTAAAATAAAATAAATAAAAACCTAAACTAAAAAACAAAATAAACCTAAAAATAAAAAACCTAAATAAAATAAAAACTAAATGTAAAATAAAATAAAATAAAACTAAAATAAAATATAATATAATAAAAACACAATAAAAACCAAAACCTAAACAATAAATCTAAAAAATAAAACCTAAAAATAAATTAAAAATTAAACCTAAACCCTAAACTAAAAAAAAAAACTAAACTAAAATATACAAAATAAACCTAAACCTAAACCTAAACTAAAATAAACTAAACTAAAATAAATAAAACCTAAATGATAACCTAAAATTAACTAAACCTAAACCCTAAACTAAATAAAATAAAATAAACTATAAATAAACCAAAACCTAAACTAAAAAAAAAAAAAATCTAAAAATAAGCTAAAATAGAAACCTAAAAAAAACCTTAAACCTAAACCTAAAAAAATACCTAAACCTAAACCTAAAAGTAAAAAATAAAAACTAAAAATAAAACTAAACTAAAAATAAGCATAAACCTAAACCTAATCTTAAAAAATCAACTAAAATAAATAAACCTAACATAAATAAACTAAACTAAACTAAATTATAAAATAAACCAAAATAAAAATAAAAAATAAAATAAAAATAAAAATAAACTAAATAAACCTAAACTAACTGCTACTATTTTAAAAATTAAAACCTAAACCCTAAAACTAACCCTAAACCTATAACCCTAAATCCTAAACCCTAAACCCTAATCCCTAAACTAACCCGAAATCCTAAACCCTAAACCCTAAACCTACAACCCTAAATCCTTAACCCTAAACCCTATACCCTATACCCTATACCCTATACTAACCCTAAACCCTAAACCAAAAAAATCCTAAACATTAAAGCCTAAACCCTAAACCCTAAATTAACCCTAAACCCTATGCTAACCCTAAACCTTAAACCCTAAATAAATCAAAACCAAAACCTAAACCTTAAAGCCTAAACACTAAATCCTAAACCCTAAACCCTAAATTTTAACCCTAAACCCTAAACCCTAAAACCATAAACCCTAAACCCTAAACCCTAAACACTAAACCCTAAATCATAAACACAAAAACTTAAAAACCTAAATGTATACTAAATAAAACTTAATAATAAAATAAATAAAATATCCTAAACTAAAATAAAATAAACAAAATAAAATAAAATAAAAACCTAAACTAAAACCTAAACCTAAACCTAAAAATAAAATAAAATAAAAAGTGAAAATAAACTAAAATAAAATAAATAAAAACCCACACTAAACTTAAAAATAAAATATACCTAAGAATAAAAAACTTAAATAAAATAAAAACTAAAAGTAAAATAAAAATAAAATAAACCTAAAATAGAATAAATTAAAGAATAAATAAAAACCTAAACCTAAAAATAACCCTTAAAATAAAACCTATAATTAAATAAAAATAAAACATCAACTAAAAAAAAAAAACTTAAAATAAATAAAAAATAAAATAAAGAAAATAAAATAAACCTAAACTAAAATAAATAAAACCTAAACCTAAAATAAACTAAACCCAACCTAAACCTAAACTAAATAAAATAAAATAAACTAAAATAAACCTAAACCTAAACTAAAAAATAAACCTAAAAATAAACCTAAAATAAAACCTAAAACCTAAATAAAAAATAAAATAAAAATTTAAACCTAAACCTACAAAATAAAATAAAAATTAAACTCAACTAAAAATAAACTTAAACCTAAAAAAAACTAAAATATAAACCTAAACTAAAATAAATAAACTTAAAATAAATAAACTAAACTAAATAAAAATTAAAAATAAATTTAAATAAAGATAACAAATAAAATAAACTCAAATAAATAAAAAATAAACCAAATAAACCTAAACCTATCACTTTATTTTTTTTTTTAAAACCTAAACTCCTAAACCTAAACTAAACCCTAAACCTAAACCCTCCCTCCTAAATCTAAACCTAAACCTTAAACCTAAACCTAAACTTAAACCTAACCTTAAACCCTAAACCTTAAACCTAAACCCTAAAACTTAAACCTTAACCTAAAACTAAACCTTAAACCTAAACTAAACTATAAACTAAACCTAAACCCTAACCAAAAAATTGATAAACTTAAACCTCCCTAAACCTAAACCCTAAAACCTAAACCCTAAATCCTAACCTAAACCTAAATCTAAACCTAAACCTAAACTAAATTAACTAAATCCTAAACTCCTTAAACCCTAAAGCCCTAAACAAACCATAAACCCTAAACCCTAAACCCTACACCCTCAGAACCTAAAAACCTAAATATAAACTAAATAAAACCTAAAAATAAAATAACTAAAAACCCTAAACCTAAATAAAATAAAATAAATAAAAACCTAAACTAGAACCTAAACCTAAACCTAAACCTAAAAGCAAAAAAAAGCTAAAATAAATTAAATAAAAACCTAAACTAAACTAAAAAAATTAAAACTAAATAAAATAAAAATAAAAAATAAAATAAAATAAAATAAAATAAAAACTAAATAAAAACTTAAACTTAAAAAATAAACCTTAAACCCTAAATCCTAAACTTTGAACCCTAAAACTAACCCTAAACCTACAACCCTAAACCCAAAACCCTAAAACCCCAAACCCTAAATGCTAAACCATAAAACCCCAAACCCTAAACCCTAAATCCTAAACCTTAAATCCTACAACACTAAACCCTAAACCCTAAAACCTACAATGCTAAACCCTAAACCCTAAACACCCTTAAATCCTAAACCTTAAACCCTTAGAATGGGTAGAATCTCGTGTGAAACATCACCGCCAACTTTCCTTAGCTGGGATTGGAGGAAGGCGAGGCTAGCTATGGTGGTGGGGACCTGGAGGTGATGGTGGATATGGACGTGGTGGTAAAAGTAATGGAGGTTATGGAGGTAGGAGGAACGACAAAGGTTACAACCGTGGTGGTGGTGGAGGGAGAGATCGGGGATAAGATAGTAGATCCTGCTACTCGAAAGGCAGGGGTGGTTCTGATGAAAATTGGAGAAACTGAAGAATGTCCGATCTGATCTGCTAGTTATGGAACTAGGTCTTTACAATAGAGATTTATACTTATCTAGGGTTTTGATTTTCTATGGGTGCTCATTTTATCAATGTCATAATTTTTGTCTTAGAAAACTTGGTGTGCTACTTGGTTGATGAAATTGACAAGCAGAAATGTCAAATCTAAAAATGTTCTCTATTAAAAAAAACCTCAATCCCTAAACTCTAAACCCTAAACCTAAACCCTAAACCCCTAAACCCTAAACCCTAAACCCTAAACCCTTAATCCCAAATCCTAAAAACCCTAAACCCTAAACACTAAATAGTAAACTCTAAACCCTAAACCCTAAGCCATAAGCCCTAAAACCCTAAACCCTAAACCCTAAACCATAAACCCTAAAACCCTAAACCCTAAACCCTAAACCCTAAAACCTACAACCATAAACCTTAAACCCTAAACCCTAAACCCTAAACCCCAAACCCTAAACCATAAACTAACCCAAAACTGTAAACCATAAACTAACCAAAAACCCTAACCCAATATCCTAAACCCTAAACAAACCCTAAACCCTAACCTTAATCCCTAAACCTTGAATAAAGATGTCATTACGAGTAGATCTAAAGAATGACCTAATCCTAACATAGTTTAAAGAAAGTGTCTTCAAGAGACTCTTGACTATAGATTAAATATAATATAGTGTATAAATTCACACTATAATATGTTTAGCATGATATTGTATAGTTAGTTTGAGCATGCACCATCAAAAATAATAAAATGTTGATTAAAAATGTTAAGATCATGTAATTTGAACGAATACATTATTAGGATTTTGGATGAAGTATTAAAGGTGTGCATAACATAAGAAATGAGATTTGATGAGAATTCCATGTCAAGGATATGGAGGGAGATCTGCTAGGGATCACACAGCATTGACATGACATGTGGGGTCTATGTCGGGCATAGAAGAAGAAAATCTAAGGATAAGGTTTGAATTTGATTTGATTATATGATTTGGAAAGAAGATCCACTGGGATAAGAATCTATAATCCAGGGATTAAGATTGAATCAACTTTAATTTATTTTATTTTAATTGATGTGGAGGCACATAGATTTGGATCGAGTCAGGGATCTATACAACCTTCCACAGGGAAGTAGTTCTGCTATTTAGGGGATTGAGATTTAAGTTTGATTTCATAGATTTGTTTGGGGATGTATCTGTAGGAATAAGAGTATGGTTGGATTTCTCTGATTTAGACTTTACTGGGGAGTTGGTTTAATTTGGATCCACTGGGGAGGTTGATTTTGAATTTTATTATTTGCTTAACTTATTTATATATATGTTTTGGGGCTCCATTGGGGAGAAGGGTGTGATTTAACTCTGATGGGGAAAATCATAGGTTTAATTTAATCAGTTAATCTATGGACCGGATGATGGACCCAATCGAGAAGGGCTATATCAATTGACCTACCTCAAGTTTACAAGGTCTACCAAATAGAGCTAGCCAACTGGGGTTGCCTATGTATACTGAAGAAGGCATACAGACACATCTTCAAAGTGAGGAACAACTACCGGGGTGGACTGGATGCATAAAAAAATTGAATCGACTGGAGACGAAAGTGAATGTCGTTGGGGACTTATGTCAACTAAAAGTAGTCGATTAATTTTATCTTAATTTTATGTGATTTAATATGGTTTGTTTTAGTTTGATTTCAAATTGGACATATCCGTTGGGGATGTGAGCTCAAATTTGATAGATTTAATTTATGGACCATGTCGTGCAATGGACCCATTGAGAAGGGCTATATCAAACTTGTATCTCGATTTACAAATCCAAAAGGATATTTACCGTAGAGCTAGCCAACCTAAGGGGTTGCCTTTCAATGTAAAAGCATGCTAAGAAGTAGAAACTTACATCTTCTAAAGAAGGGAACAACCGCTAGGGTGTCCTGTTGGTAGCATAATAAATAGAACCTGACTTAGAGGCCACTACTGAGTGAATGTTGTTGGGGACTTATATCAATTCAAGAGTAATCAAGCAATTTTTATAGGGAGTTTTGCTAACACTGCCTTAAAGATTGGATGTCTGTTTGGAAAAATGTACTACTAGGGTTCCTCCTAAACCATAAGTGAATATATATTTTGTTATATGTTTGCATAACTTATTGGGAGGGACCACACCAAGAAGGGGTTATGGCCTTTACCTATCTCAAATTTACTAGATTAAAGGAGAATTTGCACATCCATAGATGGATTCTCAACCATGGTGGTTGTTGGGAAAGGGAATCCAACTGACAAGTAACTGCAAGTGTATAAATGGGTTCGTAAAGGATCTAAATATAGTGCCCATAGGGGAGATGCTGTTAGGGGAATTATCCTGATCCTTGGAAAAGAAAGCCTATAGGTGTATGGTGGCCAACTCAAGGAGAAATCATAGCACACTTACATCTACCATGAGTGGTGTATCCTGCAGAACAACCAACCTAAGGTGTATCCGATGAGTGGTGTATCCATTAAAGATAGTGAGAACCAACCAACCTAAGGTGCCGGGTGCAATGATCAATCTAGAAAGAAAGTGTGTAGGCTGACAACTTTCCAAGAGGAACTAATCATCAGGATAGTGTGTCATTGACAAATGTTATCTGACCTAGAGTGACTACTAAGCTGGGAGCCCCGAGGAAGGACTCGACCCAGACTTGAAGCAGTCAAGAGCAAAGGAGCCTCTAGGGAATTATCCTAAACCTCAAATATACATAACCCAGTCAATGCATAAAGGCTAATCCAAGAAGACTCACATCGCCTTAAACGAAACAAACATAAGGTAGCTTATTGGCCACGCAATAAGGCCTACCAAACTAACAAGGCACTCATCGATTTGTAGTGTCCAAGTAAAGAAGGAATGCATAGCGACTTACATCCTCCAAGCAAGAAGACCATTGGGTAACACACTAGTAGGTAGACGCCACACCTAGAAATTAAGTGAGTGTCGTGGCATTATCTCAACTGAGTAGCGAGATAAAAGATATGTGTTATTTTATATATTTGTGTAGTTTGTTTGTATTGTGTCGATGAAGGATAGGATGCCACTCAGTTTCCTTACACCTACCCTAAACACATCGTGGTGGATTCACAAATAATAATACTTTGAACATGGAAGATATTGAATTCAAAATGGAATTTTCATTGATGATAATTGTTATCAAATATGATTTATAATATCTATTTAAGTAGAGCCCATTGATTGGAAGCATTGGTTGCTCACCCTTATGATTAATAAGTCGATAAGATCCTTTGTAGGCCTTCTATGAAAAAGGGCCTTCCTAAGTGGGTTCAAACTTGCCTCCCATCATACGACGGGCAACAATCAGTCTCCTTATAACTAAAATAAGCTCTCCCATCTTAGGACGGACCAACTTATTGTGAGCTTGAATCATTTTTCTTTGTACAACATAAGGTTTTGGCATGCTTGCAGGCATCTCTCATCCAAACCTTCAAGCTCTTCTAACCATAACTTGGCATTATGCTTTGTGATCTTGCTAACCATAGCTATCCTTAGTGATTGGAGTTAGACTTCTAATGGTAGGATGGCTTTGGACCCATACACTAAGGAGAAAGGAGTATACTAAATTGGATTTCTATATATGGTGTCGTAGGCCCACAAGGCTTCAACTAACTTCTCATGCCATTGTCGCTTATTATTGTAGAGTGTCTTCTTTAGTATTTGGATAAGAGTTTTATTGAAGGCGCTAAGCCATTTGCCCTTGGGTAGTTGATGGTAGATATATCCAATCTATGTTGTGTCTATGATAAAAGTTATTGATCTTAGGTTTGAATGTGCACCATTATCGATATAATTCATCGAGGCTCAAACCTATATACATATGGTTCCTAAAAAACTAGAGCACATGCAGAGCTGTGACCTCTCTGAGATGATTCACCTACACCCATTTTGAAAAGTAGTCAACAGTAGTTAAGATGAACCGATGACCCTTGAAAGAAGGAGGATCAATCAGACCCACTATGTTGATACCCCAACACTTGAATGGCCATGAGGCCAATGTAGATGTAGAATGTTGGGTGGTTGGTGGGACCACACCATGTATTTGACATTGGTGGCATCCCTACATATCCATGCAATATTTGATCATCGATGGCAGGATTCTAGTCTCTTGATCTTGGCTTTCATCTTTGGACTATAGGTTGGCTCCACATAATGAGTGTACTCGATCATGATCTTATGGGCTTCATGCTTGTCAAAAACATAACCACATATGATTGAAAAGACCATCGATAAAGACACCATCCACAAGAGTATAAGAAAGTGCTCGCTTCATCTAATAGGCTTGAGACTTTCCTTGAGGTAGTTTCCTTTTATTTAGGTAATCCATGAATGGTTGCCTCCAATCTAACTCCTCATCCTTCTTGGAAATGGAAACCTCCCCTTCAAGAGAGTACTTTTTGATGAGTTCAATATCAATAAGGGATAAGACTTATCTATTTTGGACCTTTATTGATATGGACTCATCCTCCAAACATGCCAACTCTTTGACAAGCTTGGATAAAGCATACACTGCAATGTTCTCCCCTCGAATAATCTTAAAAATGGTAACCTCTGGGATTTGGGCCAACAACTCTATGGTGTACTTATGGTAGTGATGGAGCTTTTATAACCTTATAGGACCCAATGATTTGGTTGATAGCTACCGAGAATCCTCAAGATGTTGATGTTCTAGATGTAGAAAATGGCTAACCCCGACAACAATCATAGCCTCATATTTGGCTTTGTTTTTGGTGCAAGGATTGGACACATGATATAAGAATCTCATCACATCACGGTCCAGAGTTAAGAGAACTATTCCTCCCCTACCTTTCTTGGAATAGTAGATTGTGGTTCTTCTGCTCTTTCAGGAGAAGCTGCACCATCAAAGTACATCTCCTGATGAGTGCTAGTATCCCTAAGTTCATGATTTTTAATTGGGGAGATAATCACTAAGTGAGAGTCAAGTGTGGGTGTGCATGAAATCCACTGCTTGTCCTTTCACCACACAAAGGGGAACGATGGCAATGTCAAACTGCAAGAGGATCATAGACCATCGTGCTAACCATCCAAAAAGCGTCAGTCGTGTCATGAGATACTATAGTGGATTGATCCTAGAGATTAAGTTCACCTTATGAGGAATCATGTAGTGCTATAGCTTTTGGGATGCAAAGATTAAAGCTAGGTTATGCTTCACAATGGGTGGATAATTAGCTTCAACAGGGATTAGACAATGGTTGAGGTAGTAGAGTGCATTTTTCTTCCCTTTTTCATTAACATGGGCCAACAAAGCACCAAGGGAGTCATCTAACATAGTAGTGTAAAGTATGAGCAGCTTACCTGGGATAGGGGTAGCTAGAATCAACGGTGTCATATGGTAATGCTTGATTTTCAAAGGCATGCTCACACTTACCATCCCACTTAAACATGGCATCCTTTTTGATAAAAGTTGAGAATGGATAAAATCTTCCCAATAGGTTGGATATACAAGATCTGATATGCCAACCGCCTTGGAATGATCTCGAGTTGAGTTAAAATTTTAGAGGTGGCATTTCAATTATCACCTCAATCTTCTCTAGATCGATTTTGATTCCCTGGTGTCGGACAACAAACCCAAGGAATTTTCTTGAAGCTACTTCGAATGCACACTTCAGGGGATTCATTTTGAGGTTAAATTCTCTTAACTGTTCAAAAACTACTCTCAAGATGAAGAGATGGTATTCCTTTTTTGACTTTTGAGCACAAGATCATCAACATAACACTCGACTTGATGATGAATGAGTTTGTTGAAGATTCGCATCATAGCCCACTAGTATGTAGCACCGACATTTTTAAGGCTGAAATGCATGACCTTATAGCAATAGATTCTGATCGAGATTCCAAAAGCAGTGTTTCTTTCATCTTCAGGGGCCATCTTTATTTGGTTATATCTAAATGAGCCATCCATGAAAGAGAAGACTACATGAGATGACCCAATGTCCACCATTAGCTCCAAGATTGGTAGTGGAAATTCATCTTTTGGACATGCCTTATTTAAATCCATAAAATCGATGCATATGTGAATTTGGCCTTTCTTTTTCTTAATTGGGATGATGTTTGCTAACTAGGTAGGGTATTTTTGTTTTTGGATGAAACCAAAGATTGATCATTTTGACTTTAGAAATGACATGTTGTTCTATGTCTAATCACATGCCTAGGAGCTTGATAAGGTTAGTAGTATTCATACTAGTTTATGGACCACTACGTCAGGAGCCAATCAAGGCATCTCTTCATAACTCAATGCGAAGTAGTCTTTAAACTCAGTCAATAGCCTAACTAATTCATTGGCTTCAATTTCATTCAACAAAGAATTGATGTATGTAGGGTGTGGATCTTCTTTAGTTCCTAAGTTGATTTCATTGAGCTCATCGATGGTTGACTTGATTTCTTCTTTGAACTGGGTGGGTCTTTGACCTCAAAATCATCTCATCATTTAAAGTTTCTAAGCATAGCTCATCATGAGTTAATGTGATTTGAAAAGAACCTATCGATTCCAAATGAATGATGACTAAGAATAATCATCATCATGACCCACTGTAGCAAATCCTAGTCGGTCTTGATTAAGAGCTTTACATTTGTTCTTCCATATTCTTTAAAGTAGTCTAACCTATGATTTGACCAAGTATATGGATTAACCCTTTTCTTTTCTAAATTATGAACACAAGGTAAGTACCAATCAAAAGGTAATTCTATTAAATATTTATATGAATCATCCTCAAGTTCTACATCAACTTCTTGACTTGAGGATGATGCTCCGAAAGAACCTCTGAGTCTTCACACCTATGGATGACTTAAGGGCTTCCTTAACTACCAAACCCTCAGCTTTTTGAGAAGAAAGTGGGGTTAGAGCTAAGGTTCCCAACTAATGCCTAATTATTTTACATATAGACTTGGATACACTTACGCTTTGCTTTGGAGCCCGATCTTCATCGCTATCTAGCTCAAGTGTCACCTCCAAGGGAATCTACTAATGAGAAGAGCTGGCTGGTGTGCTAACCATATAAGACTCATCCTATGAACAAGATTCTAAGTCTATATGGATAGGTGTACTGGTATGGACATATATTCTATTGGGTGGCCAATAAGGAGGTTTTCCACCCCTGGACTACCTCAATGGCCTTCCTCCTAGTGAGGTTAGTCGCCCTACCCATATGATTGAATGGAGTAACAAATCATGGATGGAATCTAATATTATGCTCCACTTCCTCCTCCAAGTCTATTTCTGCTCCCTTTTCTTTTTTTTTTCTTTTTTTCTTTTCTTTTTCTTTTTCTTTACTTTCTCTTTTTCTTTTTCTTTTTTTTTAAACTTTGACCAAGTTCATGAGAATAGACTTGTTGATTTTGAGGGGTAGTAAGACATCCTCATATATGACCTCGTGAACTAAATGGCTTGAGATATCCTTCGAGATGATCCCACCTCTCACAAACTTCATACACTAATGATGAGGATGGAACTATGTTGTTCTCATGTATCCATTCTCCAAAGAAAATCATTAAAAGATGTATCCGAGTCTATAATATAAAACTTTGCTTCGGTCTTCCAATCATCTATCTAAAAGGGCAACATTATTGAACCTACGGCCTATTAACCTCACTTTTGGAGTGTGGATTCAATCTTCCCATCTTAGACTTATGAGTCTTCTAGACACTAAGACTTCCCTAGTCATAATATACTTCTAATAATTAGGTAAACACATAACCTAAGCCTAAAGACTTAAATTACAGGATTAGTTATGCCTGTGGATTAGGATAATCCACCTACCCTACAACCCAAATCCAATCCATGTTCACCTTCTCAAACCAATCATCAAATTCAAATCCAAATCCAAACCCAAATTCCAAAACCAAATGATTGAAGCCCATGATCAAATCCAAACTTGAAACCCTTCCTAAGCCATATTACCTATCCCATGGACTTAGCCAAATCTAAATCCAAATCAATCCAAAATAAATTAAGTTTCTCATAATAAATTTATACCTTCAATCATCTTCCTAAATATAAATCAAATCTACATTTAAATGATCAAAACTAAATCAAACTAAATCAAATTAAATCAAAACCCTTCCTAAGCCATATAACCTATCCCATGGACTTAGCTAAATCTTAATCCAAATCAAGTCAAACTCAATTGATTTTCTCACAAATCAATCATATTTTCAATCATCTTCACAAATTTAAATGAAATATACATTTAAATCATTAAAACTAAATCAAACCAAATCAAAATCCAAACCTAAGCCACATGAACCAACTCCATGGACTTAGCCAAATTCTTCATTCCAAAACCCAAATTCAATTGATTTTCTCATGAATAAATCATACATTCACTCATATTCACAATATAAATAAAATCTACAATAATCAAGCCAAACCAAAATCAGACCAAGCCAAACCCAACCTAACCCCTTTGGCTTAAATGTTTAAATAATCCAAAACCCATGCAAATTGCAATTGAATTTATATATCAATCCCAAAATCCATATATAAACTCAACTAAATCAAACTCAACCCAAAATCAAGCCAACTAAACCCAATTGGTCCTCTTGACCCAAAGTAGCCAATTTGACCTATTTGAGCCTAGTTTTAATACTACCCAAATTGGATTGAACCAAGCCCATCAAAACCTCCCATCATGATTGTTGATCACCCTAGGTTGATCAATTGTCACCCCAAGTCAACTTAGTCATTTGACCAAGTCAACCCCTTAACCCATATGAACCCAAACTAGCTAAATTACAACCTAAGCTAAATCCCTTGAAACCAATGATTCATACCAAATCAAAATCAATATTTGAATATGCTTGACCTTTTGAGTCAAACCAAACCCAATTGGCTCTTGATTAAGTTGACCCAAATTGACTAAAAGACCAAATTGGGTCAAATCAAAATATAAACCAAATTGATTGTAATAAATGGCTTAAGTTCATTCCAAATTGATTGTTGAACTTGACCAAAGCCATGATTAGACCAAATTAAACCCAATTTACCTACTTAACCTAAATTGATCTAAAGGTTCAAGTTGGCCTAAATGAAAACCAAATCCAAATTAATTGAAATCAATGCCTACAATCATCATTAATTGGTCAACTAAATCCAAACCAACACCAACCCAAGCCAATTTGATCAAATTGGTCAACTTAACCCATTTGACCCAAATGAATTCAAATGAGCCAAAATCAAATGTAAGATAAACTAAACCAAACCAATTGAACCAAAACATCCCAAATGATCATATGAACTTCACCCAACCCTTGATTTGACCCAATTTGACCAATTTGTAAACTTGACCCAACCTAACCTAATTTGACCTAAATGAGTCAAATTAAGCCAAACCTAACCAAATCAACTTCAATTGACTTGAAATTTGGGCTTGCCCACTTTTGGTTCATATCAAATCTGCCCAAATCAAATCCAATTCCAATTGATCATTCTACTCTTGGGTCAAGGGAATCACATAAGACAAATCCCATGTAAGTGGTCATATCATTCCTTGGCCACTTGGTACTTCCCAATGGTCCACCTAGCACCTAGAAACCGCCAACCCAACCCAAGGGGTGGTTGCCATGACCCATGGGAGGTGAAATCACCTCACCCTCCCCATTAGCATTTGAAACCCATAGACACCATGATTCCTCCTGGTAGATACCTCCACACCTTCAACCAACGCCGAGCCAACTCACCTTCTCCATACCACCCATGACTCTGAGATGCCTGACCACCACTAGAAGCCAAACTGATCCCACCATCCATCAAGATGAAGGTATACACACCTCATTTCCACTCAAACACACAAAATCATTCCTTAGAACTATAGCTACAAGATGAGCCACTAGAGCCTTTCCTAAGCTCCCAAGCTCATTTCTCAATAAAAATGCCATTCCGCCCCCAAATAGTACACCCACTTCCAACCTAACTTCCCCATTTCTCCATCAAACTTAAAATAACTTTGCACCTTCCCTAGGCCTATCAAAAGAAAATCATCTCCCAAGCTTCCAAGCACCAGGTGGGACTTGATCAAAGCCAAGCTCCAAATCATCTCATGGCCTTCGAGTGAACATCAGGAATTGATCAAATTAGCCAACAGGCTTCATCTCCACTAGATGAAGCTTCCTCAATTGAGCTCCTTGAGCTGAGGTATGCTTCCAAAATTGATCTTAGCAAAATGGGTTGGAGCTTTTGAAAAAACTTACATCTCATGTGATCTTGACCATTGATCCTCTCGATCGATGTCATGAAGGTGTGATCTTTGAGTTGATCCGAGCTCGTAAGCTCTTGGATCAAGTAATGGCGATGGACTTCATTCTCCTCACTGCATGATGTTAGATCACACATCCATTCGCATGATCAAAATGGATATGATTAGATCCTCTAGATCTGATTTAATTCTATTAAGCGTGGATTAATCATAGTTAGATCTTAGATGGGAACTGAAAGCGATCCACCGCCATGTAGAGTCGGATAAGTTTTAAGTAGCCAATAAATGCCATGTGGAAAGGCCGTCAAGATACATGGCCAATAGATTAGGCTTTAATTAGGTTTAATTAATCATTTTAATGGCTTAAACTTCAAAAATCATAAAAAATAATAGAAAATAAAAAAATGCAAATAAATACTCATTTTAAAGGTATTTAGAGAATTAAAAAAATGATCTTAATCAATTTTGAATAATAAGGCTTAATTAAGGATTTAATTACAAAATTTATTAGCTTAATTACTCAATTAAGAAATTAATCCCAAATTTTGTGGGTTAATTTAATGGGATGACCTTATTGCTCACTTAATTAGGAAAATTGACAATTAAACCTTAACTACTCTTTAAGTTAATTAATGATTATTAATCACTGAACAAGTAATAAATTGGTTAATTAAGTTTATTAATCATTGTTCAACAGACGTGAACTAAGGAATAGTTGGGACCCCTTTCCCCAAGTTCATTTCACCTTTTTAAAATGAAATTAATTAAGATTTAATAATTAATTAAATCACTTAATCAAATTAAAATCATAATCACATTAGACCCAATTAATTAAATCATGGGGTAGATCTTTATGTGTTTAATAACCTAAAGAGTTTAATGAAATTATGGTTTATCCACATGTGTGGAAAACCATAAGAGTAATTAATTAAGTCCTTTAATCTAATTAACTATTAATCATGAGCCAATTGCATTAGGCCTTTATTTCCTAGGAATCATTCTAAGTTTATTTTCCATGCATATCATGTTGGCTCATAATTATTTAGTTAATTACTTTGAGGTGACATAGGTGGGTAATTAATTCATCTAATTAAGGCTTCAACTTAATTAACCCATAAAATCAACTTAATTACATTTCCTTAAATTAAATCAAATTACCAATGGGAATGGGTTTAAAACAACAAGTGATGATTTCTCTTCTTTTAAATCAAATCAAATCCAAAACTTAATTAATAAAGAAGCTTTGGTTTTCTTTAAATAATCTTATTTGATTTGATTGTCCTTAAGAACTAGTTTGGTTGAATCAATCACATGCTTATATTTGATTGTCCTCTTTCCAATCATGTTAAATTTGGTATGTCATTTGAATTCATGCATCCATCTTTTCAAAATCAAGTAAAATAAAATGGATTTCTTTATGTAAGCTGTGTTGATTTAATTTAATATATGTGTCTATTATCATTATTAAATCCAAATGTATTTTCAAAAGTTATAAATGAATAATAAAATGTGTTATGATGCTAGTTATAAATACATAAAAAATGCATCTGCTTATAGCATAAGTGTATGAATGTTGAATTCTCTTTCCTCTATTCATGTGTTGATTTATATAAGATTGAATGGTAATGAGTATATAGTCTGGACATCTAGGGAACACAAGGCTTTAGCTAACCCCAAGGAGGTCATTTGATTACCTCACTTCCCTAGTTTAATAACGACACGTACCCATTTAATTTCATTCTTATGTATTTGAACATTAGAATTTGGATAGAGCTTTAATTCATATATATAAATGATTCAATCAAACAAAATATACAATGTTTGCATGATTTTCTTTCCTCATTTATGTATACATCCATGTGTGTCTAAGAAAGAAATATAGTCTGACATCCTGAATACAAAACTTTAGTTAGCCCCAAGGAGGTCATTTGATTACTCACTTTCCTGGTTTAACAATGACATGTACTTTCTTATATCTTTATACATGTATATGTATATATGAATAGTGAATGAAAATCTCATTTTACATTAAAATTGCATGCATTCATAATTTACTAAGTGGTTGAATTAATTAGCTATATGATTTAAAGGTTACTTCCTATGTTCATGTATACGAATTTACATATGTTTGAATGCAAATGGGTATATAGTCTAGACATCTCAAGAATACGAGGCTTTAGCTAGCTCCAAGGAGGTCATTTGATTACTTCACCTCCTTGGTTTAACAATGGCACATGCCTATTTAATTTCATTCTTATGTCATTTTTGTATAAGAATTTGGATAAAGTTCTAAATTAATATGTTTAAATAATTCAATCAAATAAAATATAAATTCTAAACATACACATACATTCATAATTTAAGTGTGCTAAAATATGTTACATGTATAGATACACTTAGGATTAAATCATATGCATGTTACATGTGATGGAAAGGAATTATTTAGTATATGTCATGTGGTAGTAATTCAATTAAATTAATCTTAAGATGCCTTTCATTTTGAATAGGATTATTTAAAGTGAACCTAAACTTAGGATTAATTAAATCATTTAATAAGCCATTCACTAAAGACAACTAAACCAAAGTAATATACTTTAGAAAATGACTTATAGTAAGGATGAAGGAGGGCAATCCTCTTTTCCTCTCTTTATAATAGTTAGTTGCTAAGTGTAATCAACTGAAACAAAAGAAAACATAAATTAAACTACTTCAAGTGAAATCAACCTTTTATGTTAAATTGAATCCTTCTACACTTAGAAAATACAACACTAATGCCTAACAAGACTTACCACACAAGCCTTAATACACACATTAGAATTAAGTCACCACTTCTAGCTCTAAGTTAGGAAGGTGTATGATGTGATATATGTTATGTTTTATGATGTATTATTTTAGATCAGATGTTAGGGTGTATGCTTCGTAGACTGGATGATAGGACAATATTAGCCTAATCATGTTTTCTGCATGGGATTATACTTAAGGGATGCTTAAAAATAAATGTGAATGCTCTTTTATAGGCTACTTAAATCTTTAAGCATAATCCAAGTTAGGATAGGTGGGCTTAGTTACCCATGTGTAGGGACCTAAGTCCAAATTATAAATACAACTGCTTGAGATTATATGTATATTTAGCTAACCTCTATTTTTCTAGTGTAGTTAGATTTACTTTCCCACATAAATGTAATTTTTGTAATAGGAATTAGGATTAGTGCTATGGGGATTAGGATGAGCAATGTCTGGGTACCTGTAATGTCTTTGAAGCAAGAACCATCCAAATCAAAGAAGGAACCAAATAAGAAATGGAGATATGAAGAAAGAAGACCCCATAGAATTTAATACAATTATAATTATTCTTTCATATTCCGTTGTACAAGGGTAGAGCTCTACCTATCTTTTATCTCTTCTAAGGGTACAAAATAACCGACCTTTAATTCTTTTATGATAGTTTATATAATTGTTTTGATGTTATGTTTACATTATGCATTAAGATGGCATGCTTTTCATAGTTTGTTAAATGATTGATGCTTTAATGTGTGGCTTGGATACAATTAGGCTCTTAGGATAAAAATAACTTTTCTACCCAACTAATCACTCATAAGTAAATTTTAAACAACTCATAACCTCATCATAAAGCCTAAGACATAAATAAGATAATTAAAAGATTTAGCAACCCATTAGTGTATGGTTGTATGTTTATGTTTCACATCATGCATGCATATTCTTTCTCTCTTGAAGATGAAAGATCTCCATCCTTGCACGATAAATGAATGCTTGACCTGAGGGCATCCCTTGTGGTGGAGAACACCTTCTTCTAGTGATTTCCCATAACCTATTTCATCATGCATTTAGGCATAAGAAATCTGAAAGCCTCTATCAAAATGATGTGTCTAAAATGAAATAAAATTTGAAAAGATTTTTGCATCTATAAATTAAGTCATATGCTCATACCACTCATGCTCTAGTCTCTTATGGAGTGTGTTTAGGACTTTAGTCTCTTTCTAATTAAAAAACTACCCTAGCTATCTTGCAATCCATAAGACCAGACTACATGGCTTTAAAATCATAGAAGGAGTTAGCTAGTACCACTCTGTGATTATAAGTCTAAGTTGGATAATTTATTCTCTTGTGGAGGTAAACCCTTATGTCCACCTATCGCTTAGATTTAGGTCGTGTTGTAGCTCGTACTAAAGCTCCCTAGATTTAGGATCCAAGGTAACTATTTCCTTCAGGCTATGAGCATAAATCATCACCTCTTAAGCATTCCCACAACCTTGTGTTGGTGGATTATAAGCCATAGTAATCTAATTAAATTTCAACTCAAAACATATAAATCTCCTCAACTTTAAAATTATAAAGCCCAACCATAAGATAGATTGGAATGCTCACTAGGCCTCCTAGTATTATGAGCATTTCCTACTTATTTGGATTCCAAAATAAATCTTCTCCTTGAACTTTCCATTTGATTTTCCAAATACAACCAATCCTTTAATAGTCTAACCTTGAAATCTTTGAAGATGATAATTGTCTTTTTAATCGAGTATTATTAGAAAATTTCATTTCTTAATATGTATTTAACTATGGAGGATTACCTCCATAGGGATCTTAAGAACCTGGTTTAATATAAACCCCTACTTTATTCACCCATGTAAAGTAAGTGAAAAATCTCTAGTACATTTGAAGGCCCACCATGCCTTAGGAGTCATTATTATGTGATTAGGGCCATTATAGGGTGATGCCTCTATCTTTTGAGATAGTACATCATAACTCAATGTTCTACTTGATCACCTCGATCACCTCAAAAGTACCCCTCCCCCCCCCCATACATCCAAAATAAATACCACAAGGTCCTCTGCCTTATTCATTGAATCCTCTCAACACCATCCTTTCTTTTGGGGTTTGGAGATGTCATCCTCAAGCAAAAGGGTTCTTAGACTCATAATGTTGATTGATACACCTGGGTCAACCAAAACTCTGGATAGCTCGTATCTGCCAACATCCACTATAATATAATGATGCGGTTGTGCTCGATCATCCCTAAGAGTGAGTCTTCATCACTGAATGTAACTCCTAAGATGTCCTTCGAGTGGCATGCCTCGGCTTTATTAGTGGTCAGATGAGCTAAGCATATCTCTAGATCAAGTAAGGCTTTGATTAGAGATTCTCTCAAATCTTTGGATAATACAAGGATGTCATATATGCTTAGCTTAGCTGAAAACTATCTAAGGTGAGCTAAGACATTGTAATCAACTCTGGCTTGGTCCTCCACAAGTATATTCATGGGTGGAGCATCTTATGGAGAGGCTATCTGTTCACTAGAACCAATGACTTGCTTACCCTTATCCCGAGGAGATACCCTAGAGGTAGAACTTTGCCATGTAGGTTGACTTCATCTTGGAATGATGAGGGAAAGTTCTACCTTCTCATCTGCATACCTACAGCTTCTCTTATGGGATCCTTAGAGTCAGTTGACTCCAAGTCAATCTCAAGAGGTGAACCTGATTGATTCGTAGAATGATAGTCTTACTCTAAATTAGAAAGGAAGGATCAACTACTATAGATATTATTTTTATTTATACTCAGAGCTTTCAGGAATAAAATCAAGAGCATGTAAGTAACAATATAAGTAGAATCGTTTCTTCATTAATTTTTTTGGGAGGGTACATGATAAATCATGTAAAGTAAGAGTAAGGATTTAGTTCCCTTATCTATAGATACAACACTCTTGTAGAAGAGGAGCTAGCGTAAGAGGTGGTAGCTACATAGTGGAGGAGTACACTCTGGTCGCACTGACTATTCCGAAAGTATGGTGTCTACGCTATCATCACCTCCCGAAGTTATCCTTGCAACTAGCAAACCTTCCTTGGTGTTGGAGGTTTGAGCTACTGAACGCAAGGAAAGCTTGAACTTAAAAATGATCTTCGAGGTTCGAGATAGGGAGATATCCTAACCTTCTTTGGTCTTAAGAGGATCGCAAGTATCCCCAAGGTTTACTCTAATGAAGATGGTTGTATAATAAGTATTCTTAGGATAACTATAGCTCCCAACTTGTAACTGTGCTCAAGCTAGTCCTTAAAAGTGATACAATTCTCTAAGACATGGACAAACATGTTGCGGTGGTAGAGGCAATAGCTAGATCATCGCTTGCCCACTCAGGCCTCTTAGGCTCGTAAGTGAAAGTCGTTTCTTCAATAGATTCTTAAAGATTTTCCTAACTACCTCCCTCTTGAATGAATATGGCTTATTCAATCTATCGATAATAGTAAGTAGAAAGTAACTACTTGGTGATGGATATGAATACGAGGTAGTCAGGTGGTGGAAATGGTCATTATGGCGTGGGTCGATATGATGGCCGGTGGTGGAAGAGGAGGTGGAAAAGGAGGTCCGAGCTCATAGTCTCTCATTCTAAACTCCTCGCTTCCTCCATTCACTAACATAACTCCCGGCTTCTTCTCAAACACCTTCTGTTTGGGCCTAGATGATTGGTCGAAAGGGCAATTGTTGGCTTCCTCTTGTAAGCTAGCCACCTTGTTGATTAAATTCTCTAATGTTTTGATGGTAAAGCCCTTAAATATGAAGGCAACTGGGCCATGGATATTCTTGAGAAGAATCTCAATGGAAACATGTTGGAGTGTGGTTCATTTCATGCTCAGTTGCGCCACCCGAGAATATAATCAATAAGGGACTTTGAGTTTTTGTTTCTATAATGATGTCGCCATACACCTCCCTCGAAGCTCCAAAACCTCTTAATGAAGAGGTTGTCCAACTCAAGAAAAAGTCTTCACCAAACCATTGGTAGTTAACTCAATCAAATGCAACACTTTAGAGACTACTAATGAAAAGATGGAAGAGTAGTGCGTTGCTGCCACTAGTGTTGCAACAGTCAGCTCTAAAGTGTGCAATGAGTTATTGTGGGTTCCCACTGCCATCAAAAATCTTGAAGGATGGTGGCACAAAACCCTAAATAAAATAAAAACTAAATAAAAACCTAAACCTAAAAGATAAACCCAAAAATAAAAAAATAAAATAAATAAAAAATAAAACCTAAACCCTAAACTAAAAAAAAATCTAAACCTAAAATAAACAAAATAAAATAAACATAAACCTAAACTAAAATAAATAAAACCCAAACCTAAACCTAAAATAAACTAAACATAAACCCTAAACTAAATAAAATAAAATAAACAAAAAATAGACCTAAACCTAAACTAAAAAAAAACCTAAAAATAAACCTAAAATAAAAACCTAAATTTTGAACCTAGAAAAATAAAATAAAAACCTAAACCTAAACCTAAAAATAAAAAAATAAAGCCTAAACATAAAAAATAAAAATAAAACTAAACTAAAACCTAAACCTAAACCTAAACCTAAACCTAAACCTAAAAAAAGAAACCAAAATAAAAAAAAACTAAAATAAATAAACCTAAACTAAATAAACTAAACTAAATAAAAATAAAAGATAAGCATAAATAAAAATAACAAATAAAATAAATTAAAATAAATAAAAAATAAACTAAATAAACCTAAACCTACCAATTTACTTAACTTAAAAAAAACCCAAAACCATAAAACTAACCTAAACCCTAAACCCTAAACCCTAAACCTATAAAAATAAACCCTAAACCTAAACCCTAAATAAACCTAACTAACTAAACTAAACCTAAACTAACCTAACTCCACTAAACCTAAACTAAACCTAAACCTAACCTTAAACCCTAACTTAAACCCAAACCTAAACTAACTTAACCTAAACCTAAACTAAACTAAACCCTAAACTTAAACTCTAAACTCTAAATCTTAAACCTAAACCTAAACCCTAAACTTTTTAAACCTAACCCTAAACCCTAATCTAAACTCCTAAAACTATAAACCCAAACCCTAAAAGCCTAAACACTAAACCTAAACCTAAACCTAAAAAACTAAACCTATACCTAAACCATAAACCTTAAAAACCTAAAAACCTAAACTAAAACTAAATAAAACCTAAAAAAATAAATAAATAAATAAACCTAAACTTAAATAAAATAAAATAATAAAATAAAATAAAAACCTAAACTATAACCTAAACCTAAACCTAAAAAAATAAAAGTAAACTAATAAAAATAAACTAAAACAAAATAAATAAAACTTAAATTAAACTAAAAAATAAAATAAACTTAAGAATAAAAAACCTAAATAAAATAAAAATTAAATGTAAACTAAAAATAAAATAAACCTAAAAATAAAATAATATAAAAACTAAATTAAAACCTAAACCTAAAAAATAAACTTTAAATTAAAACCTAAAAATAAATAAAAAATAAAACCTAAATGGTTAACTAAAAACAACCAGATCCTAAAATAAAAATAAAATTAATAAAAGAAAATAAACTTAAACATAAACTAAAATAAACTAAACAAAAATAAATAAAACCTAAACTTAATCCTAAAATAAACTAAACCTAAACCTAAACCTAAAATAAATAAAATAAAATAAATTAAAAATAAACCTAAACCTACATTAAATACAATACCTAAAAATAAACTTAAAATAAAAACCTAAAACCTAAACCTAAAAAAATAAAATAAACCTAAACCTAAACCTAAAAATAAAAAATAAAACTTAAACCTAAAAAATAAAATAAAAATAAAACTCAACTAAAAAATAAACCTAAACCTAAAAATAAACTAAAAAAATAAACCTAAAATAAATAAACTAAACTAAATAAAAATAAAAAATAAAATAATCTAAAATAAATAAAAAATAATCTAAATAAACTAAATAAACCTAAACCTACTAGTTTACTTAATTTTTGAAAAAAATGCTAAACCCTAAAGACATAAACACTAAAACCCTAAACTAAAAACCCTAAACCTAAACCTAAAATAACTAAATAAATTTAAAAATAAACCTAAATCCTAAAACCTAATAAACCTAAACCTAAACCTAAACCCTAAGAATGGGCAGAACCTTGATGGTAGGAACATCACCAAACAGATCGCCTAGATCTTGTGGTGGAGGAAAGGCTGAGCCGATCATTATCGCATGAGGGTATCTGGAGGTGTGGTGGATATGGAGGTTTGGCCTGAGCAAGGTGGCTATGGATGCGAGAGTGATGGAGGTTACAACTGGTGGTGGCAAGGGAGAGATCATGATATGATGGTGGATCCCAACTAGAGGCCGGTTTTTGATGGGAACCGAGAAATTGAAGAATGACCGATCGATCTGCTTATGGAACTATGTCTTTACAATAGAGATGGTTCTAGTTACTGAGTTTTGATTTGCTCTAAGTGTGCTCATTTTTTGATCTATGTCATCTTCTGTCTTAGAAACGTGTGTTACTTGGTTGATCAAATCAAAAAAGAAGAAATGTTGAATCTAAATTTGTTCTCGTAAATTAAAAAAACCAAAACCCTAAACTAAACTAACTAACCCTAAACCTAAAACTTAAACCTAAACCCTAAACCCTAAACCCTAAACCCTAAACAATAAAACTTAAACCCTAAACCCTAAACCCTAAACCTTAAACCCTAAAAAAAATAGAAACCATAAACCATAAATCCCAAACCCCAAACCCTAAACCTTAAACCCTAAAAAGAAAAAAACCTAAACCTAAACTAAACCAAATCTAAAAATAAAAAAAATAAAAAACCTAAACCAAATTAAAATAAAAAATAAAATAATATAAAACATAAACTAAACTAATTAAACTAAACTAAATAAAATAAAAAATTAAATAAAAAATACAAAATAAAATAAACTAAAATGAATAAAAAATAAACTAAATAAACCTAAACCTAATGGATACTTATTTTTTTTTAAAAAAATCCTAAACCTAATCCCTAAAAAAATAAACCCTAAAGCTACAACCCTAAACCTAAACCCTAAACCCTAAAAAAAAATAAACCCTAAACTATAAACCTTA
Organism: Cymbidium sinense; assembly: GCA_021442155.1. Classification (NCBI taxonomy): domain Eukaryota; kingdom Viridiplantae; phylum Streptophyta; class Magnoliopsida; order Asparagales; family Orchidaceae; genus Cymbidium; species Cymbidium sinense. The sequence goes on from CM038220.1 coordinate 187,353,177, forward strand.
ACCATAAACCCTAAACCCTAACCTTAAACCCTAAACCTAAACCCCAAACCCTAAACCTAAACCTAAAGTAACTAAATAAATTAAAAAATAAACCTAAACCCTAAAACCTAATAAACCTAAACCTAAACCTAAACCCTAAGAATGGGAACCTTGATGATAGAACATCACCATCAACCATGCTGCCTAGTCTAGGTGGAGGTTAAAGGCAACGAATTATCACAGAAGGTGGTGGGGATCTAGAGGTGGTGGATATGGATCACCGGTGGATCCCGAACTGAGGTCGTGGTGGTTCTAATGGGAACAGAAAGAATAACCAGACCGATCCCGCTATGGAACTGTCCTTAAAGTAGATAGTTCTAGTTATCTAAGGTTTTGATTTTCTATGCTTTCATTTTATCTATGTCGCCACTTATGTCTTAGAAAACTTGGTGTGTTACTTGGTTCATGAAATCAAAAATGAATAAATGTTGAATCAATTTGTTCTATTAAAAAAATCAAAACCTAAACCCTAAATTAAAACCTAACCATAAACCTAAAAACCAAAAACCCTAAACCCTAAACAAACACTAAACCTTAAAACCTAAACCCTAAATGTTTAAACACTAAACCCTAAACATTAAAGCACTAAACCTTAAAATCTAAACCCTAAACCCTAAATCTTAAATAATAACCCCCCCGCCCTCAAAAGAAAAAAAAATTCCAAAACCCTAAACCCTAAACCCCAAACCCTAAACCCTAAACTAACCCTAAAACCTAAACCCAGAAAGCTAAAAACCTAAAACTAAACTAAATAAAACCTAAAAATAAAATAAATAAAAAAACCTAAACCAAAATAAAATAAATAAAATAAAATAAAAATAAAAACATAAACTAAAACCTAAACCTAAGCATAAACCTATAAAAAATAAAAAATAAAAAACTAAAATAATGTAAATAAAAACCTAAACTAAACTAAAAAGTAAAAAAACCTAAATAAAATAAAAACTTAACCTAAAATAAAAATAAAATAAACCTAAAATAAAATAAAACTATATAAAACTTAAACCTAAAAATAAACCTAAAAATAAATAAACCTAAACTAAAATAAAAAAATAAAATAAACCTAAACCTAAACTAAAATAAAAAAAACCTAAACCTAAACCTAAAATAAACTAAAACTAAACCTAAACCTAAACAAAATAAAATAAAATAAACTAAAATAAACCTAAACCTAAACAAAAAAAATAAACCTAAAACCTAAACCTAAAAAAATAAAATAAAACCTAAAACCAAACCTAAAATAAAAAATAAAATATAAACCTAAAATTAAAATAAAATAAAATTAAACTAAAAGATAAATATAAACTTAAACCTAAAATAAAAAATAAACTAAAATAAATAAACCTAAAATAAATAAACTAAACTAAATAAAAATAAAAATTAAATATAAATAAATAAATAAATAAAATAAAATAAAATAAATAAAAAATAAACTAAATAAACTAAATATAAAAACCTTAAACCTTAAAGCTAAACCCTAAACCCTAAACCCTAAACTAACCTATACCTACAACCCTAAACTAAACCTAAACCTAAACCTAAACCTAAAACCTTAAACTAAAAACCTAAACCTTAAACCTAAACCTAAACCAAATTTAACCCTAAACTAAACCTCCTAAACCTAAACCCTAAACCCTAAATCTAAAACTTAACCCTAAAGCTCAAGCTAAACCCTAAACCTAAACCTAAACCTAAATCTTAAACACTAAACCAAAACTATAAACTCTAACCCAAACTAAACTAAACCTAAACCTAAAACCCTAAACTTAAACCTAAACCTAAACCCTAAACCTTAAAAGCATAAACTATAAAACCCTAAACTCAAACCTAAACCTAAACCCTAAACTAACCTAAACCCCAAACCCTAGTTAAACCTAAAGTAACTAAATAAATTTAAATATAAACCTAAACCCTAAAATAAACCTAAACCCTAAGAATGGGCGAACCTTATCGAGAAACATCATCGCCAACCGTGCAGTCTAGATCTGGTGGCAAGGTGAGGTAATGGCATGGTTATCATGTGGGGATCTGGAGTGTTGGATATGGAGGTGGTGGTTGGAGCAGTGGTTATGAGGAGGAAGGAGCGATGAAGGTTACAACCATGGCGGGGTGAGGGAGAGATCGAGGGTATGATGGTGGATCCCGCTACTGAGAGGCCGTGGTTCGATGGGAACTAGAGAAATCAAGAACGACCTACTTAAATGGAACTATCTTTACATTAGAGATAATTTTAGTTATCTAAGGAATTTAATTTGCTCTATGCGTGCTCATTTTTTATCTATGTCATTACTTGTGCCTTAGAAAACTTGGTGTGTTACTTGGTTGATGAAATTGAAAAGAAGAAATGTTGAATCTAAATTTGTTCTCTGTTAAAAAAAAAACCAAAAACCCTAAACCTTAAACTAAAACCTGAACCTTAGACCTAAAACCTAAACCCTAAACCCTAAAAACCCTAAAATTTAAACCCTAAACCCTAAACCCTAAAACCCTAAACCCTAAACCATAAAACCTAAACCCTGAACCCTAAACCCTAAATCCTATACCCCAAACTCTAAACCTTATACTCTAAACCCTCAACTAACCCTAAACCATAAACCCTTAAAAGGTAAAAACCTAAACCTAAACTAAATAAAACCTAAAATAAAATAAATAAAAAATATAAACCAAAATAAAATAAAAAATAAATTAAAATAAAACATAAACTAAAACCTAAACCTAAAAAGAAAAAAACTAGACTAAAATAAAATAAATAAAAACCTAAACTAAATTAAAAAAACTAAAAAACCTACAATAACAACAATAACAAGCCATTAACCCACTATATGGGGTTGGCTACATGAATCCTTTATCTCCATTGTGTCTTATTATGTGTCAAATTCTCATTTAATTCAAGTATACAAAGGTCATTTTTTATACATCATAACCATGTTGTTTTAGGTCTACCTCTACCTTTCTTAACATAAGGCAAATCTAATGTATCTACTCTCCTAATCGGGTCATTGGACAACCGACACTTTATGTGGCCAAACCATCTAAGGTGACTCTCTCTAATCTTATCTGCCATTAGAGCTACTCCAACTTTTTCTTGAACATACTCATTTTGTATTTTATCTCTAAGAGTAAAGCCACTCATCCACCTGAGCATCATCATATCCACAACACTTAACTTGGTCTCATGCTTCTCTTTAATTGGCCAACATTCTGCACTATAAATCATTACAGGTCTTACCACCATCTTATATAATTTTTCCTTAAGTTTAAGAGATACTTTTCTATCACACAATAGGCCAGATGCATTCCTCCACTTCAACCATCCAACTTGAATTCTACTAATAACATCTCCATCTATTTCACCATCAATTTTGAACAATAGAGCCTAAATATCTAAATCACTCACTTTTTAATGACTTGTTCACCTAATGTCACAACACTACCACTATAACTTCTACAACTAAAGTTACACTCCATATATTTAGTTTTAGATCTACTTAAATGAAAACCTTTAGACTAAGGTTAACCTCCATAATTCAAGTTTCTATTGGACTCCTCTCTAGTCTTATCAACAAGAAGAATGAAATCAAGAAAAGCATTCACCAAGGTACATCTTCTTATAAATGTCTAGTAAGAACATCCATAACTAAAGCAAAAATAACAAGGGTTTAAAGCTAATCTTTGATGTAATTCAACTGAAATAGGGAAATATTTTTTCAATCCTCCTTGTGTTTGGACACAAGTAACAGCTCTAGTATACATATCCTTAATGACTTAAATATAACCAATATTAACTCCTTTATTTTCTAGAACTCTCCAAATAACTTCCCTTGAAACTTTATCATAAGCTTTCTCTAAATAAAAAAAAACATATGTAGATCCTCCTTGCTTTCTTTATATTTCTCCATCAAACCTCTTAACGAATATATAGCATCCATAGTAGATCTACCTGGCATGAAACCAAACTGATTGTAAGAAACTTTTGAGTCACATAGTATCAATTAATCTCTCCCATAATTTTAATATGTGACATATTGTGGTGTTTATTTTTTATATCTATTTGTGCATATGTAAGGGGGACACCACGTAGATCTGAGGATGTACTTATTGAAGAGATTAAGTTTGACATCAAGGAATAGTGTACTATCTTAAAAGGTAGAAGTCACTACCCTACAATGGACCTAATCACCTAATAAAGACTTCTAAGGCAAGATGGGTCTTCGACTATACAAGAGATTTTTCTCCTATTTTACATGGATGAATAAAGTAGGGTTTATTTAAATCGAGTTCTAAAGTTCCCTATGGGAGCAAGCCCCCATAGTTAATTACATCTTAAGGAAGGTGAGTTCCTTAAGAATACTCTCGATTAAAGTAGATAATTATTGTCTCTAAAGAATTCAAAGATAGGACTATCAATAAATCAGTTATATTTGGAAGATCAAATGGGATAGATCGAAAGGAGATATTTATTATCAAAGCCAAAGGATGAGTAGGGAATGCTCATGATACTAAGAAGTAGTGAGCATTCCCATCTATGGTTATGCTTTATATGTTTGATATTGAGGAGAAATTACATGTTTGAGTCAATTTTATTAGAAAGCTAGACTTATACTCTAACAACACAAGATTGTTAGTGCCTAACAGTGAGGATTTATGCCTATAGCCCAAGGGGAAATGACAACCTTAGATCCTAAATCTGGAGCTTTGGTGAAGTCCAAAGCACGACCCAAATCTAAAGTGAAAGTGGGTATATGGTTTATCTCCATGAGAGAGTAAACCACCTAACTGTTGGACTTATAACCGCCTGGAGTGGCAGCCAGCTAACTCCTCCTATATTTTAAAACCATGTGGTCAAGTCATATGCTTTGCAAGATGGTTAGATTGTTATTTATTTAGAAAAGAAACTAAGTCCTTAAACCCACTCCCTAAGAGACTAGAGCATGAGGGGTATGAATAATGACTTAATCTAATGCAAATTCTTATCAAATTTTACTTAATCTAGGACTCTTTATTTTGATAGGCTATAGGATTTTGTATGCCTAAATGCATGAGAAGTTGATTATGGACCAAATCAAAAGAGAAAGAGTTGTTCTTCCATCATAGGCCCTTAAAGGTTATGCCCATTTCAATCTGGCAAAGATGGAAGCCCTCTCTTAACAAGAGTGAAATAAGATGATTATGCATGATATTAAACATACAACATCCAGCTAATAAGTTGCTAAATATTTTATTATCTTGATTTAATGCTTAGGCTTTTGCATGAGGTTATGAGTTATTTTAGAGATTTAGTTATGAGTTGTTAGTTTGGGTAGAAAAATTAATTTGTATCCTTGGAGCCTAATCGCATCTAGGCCATACAACAATCACCAATCATAAATAAACTATGAAGATATATGTTTTTTCAAATGTAAGCTAAACAAAATATCAACCAATTTTATAAAGCTATCACAAAAGAATAAAAGGTCGATGGTCGGGTACCATCGTCAGATAACCTAAAAGAAATGTGGGTCGCCAAGCTCTACCCTTATACATCCCAGTATAATGAAATAATAACTACAATTACAAAGGATGAATGTTATGGGGGTTTTCATTCTTCATTTTTTTGTTTACTTCTTTCTTCTTTCATCTCTTCATTTAATTTGCTCCACTTCTTTCTTACTTTTGTCTTGATTTGGATGTGCTTGCAAAGGCATCACATGGTACATAAGCCTTGGTCTTATAACCAATGCTAATTCTAATCCCCCATAACACTTATCCTAATCCTAATGCAAAATTACATTAAAAGAAGGAAAGTAAATCTAGCTACACCGCAAAATAACAAGTGTTAGCTAAACACACCATACAACCCAAGCAGTTATATGAATAATTTGGACTTAGCACCCCACACATGGATAACCAAGCCCACCTATCCTAACTTGGGCTATGCTTAGGGTATAAGCAACCTACACAACATAAACATTTATATTTTTATTACAGTGACCCCTTAAGCATGACCCCTTGCAGAAAACATGATTAGGCTAATAATGGCCTAACATCCAGACTATGCAAATACACCCTAAGTCTACAAGAACACATCACAAAATAAGCATACATCAAACCATACACCGCCCTAAGATAAAGCTAGAAGTGGTGACTTAGTCTAAAGTGTGTGCATCAAGGCTTGTGTGGTATGTCCTAACTAGGTTTTAGAGTTATAATTTTGCTAAGTGTGGAGGATTTAATTTATGAAGGGTTGATTTCTCTTTAAATGATTTAATTAATTTAAAGATTTTACTTAATATTTTCTTTTGTTTCATTTGACCTACAAAACAACTAAGTGTTATAAAGAGAAGAAAGAGAGGAAACCTCTCTTTCATCTTTACCTTAAGTCACTTCTAAAGTAAGTTAATTAATCAATT
>CM038220.1:187359704-187478919 GCA_021442155.1 Cymbidium sinense
TTTTGGTTTGGTAGTAGCTCTGTGATGTAACCCTTCAGTTTGGATGCTCATATTTGCATCGCCCCCCATCATTGATTGAATGAGCCTTCTCTAACCCATTTTCTTATTATCATACTCATATTATACTATTTTCTTCTACCTTTTTGTCTGTATTACCTTAAACTGTTCTAATCTCTCTTATTATAACTTTGCGGGTGTTTCTCTCTCTTTTTTATCTTGGGTTTGCTCCATATTACCAAGCACTCTACAACCATCGAGCTTTGGCCTTATCTTTTCTTTAGCTTATTATGTTAATTCATCTTGTATCTTTTGATTGCTTTAATGTTTTCTTTTGCTCTTGGTTGTACTTAGTTGGGGATTTACTCCTTAGGCTGATTGTAGCTCTTTGAGCAGTAGTTTCAGAGTTTATCCCCTTTAAGGACCTTGTAACCTTTTTTTGTGGCAATAAAATACCCTCGTATAATGGGGTTTTCCTAAAAAAAAAAAAAAAAAAACCAAAACCTAAAACCTAAACCTAAAACCTAAAACCTAAAATAAAACCCTAAACTAACCCTAAAAGCATAAACCACAAAACCATAAAACCTAACCTAACCCTAAAAACCCACTAAAACCTAAAATAACACTACCCAAACCCAAAACCTAAACCTAAACCCACCCTAAAACTCTAAACCCTAAACCCACCTCAGTTATCTAAAAACCCTCTAAAACCTAAGCTAAACCCTAAACTACACTAAGCCCCATCCTAAACCCTAAACCTAAACCCTAAACCCTAAAAAAACCTAAACCCTAAATCCTTAACCCTAAACCCTAAAACCTAAACCTTAAACAAACCAAAATAAAGTAAATAAAATTCCTAAACCTAAATAAAATAATAAAATAAAATAAAATAAAACCTAAACTAAAACCTACCTAAACCTAAAAATAAAATAAAAAAGTAAAATAAATAAAAATAAAATAAATAAAAACTAAAGTGAACTAAAAATAAAATAAACCTAACTAACATAAAAAGTAAATGTAAATTAAAAATAACATAAACCTAAAATAAAACTAAATAAAAACCAAAACTTAAAAAATAAACTTGAAAATAAATAAAAATTAAAACCTAAAACTAAACTAAAAAACCTAAACCAAAATATAAAAATAAAATAAACAAAATAAAATAAACTTAAACCTAAACTAAAATAAACTAAACTAAAATTAATAAAACCTAAATCTAAACCTAAAATAAACTAAACCATAACCTAAACTTAAACAAATAAAATAAAATGAACTAAAAATAAACCTAAACCTAAATTAAAAAAAATAAAACTTAAAATAAACCTAAAATAAAACCTAAAACCTAAACCTAAAAAAATAAAATAAAACCTAAACCTAAAAAATAAAAAAAAAAAATCAACTAAAAATAAACCTAAAAACCTAAACCTAAAAAAAAAACTAAAATGAAAACCCTAAACTAAAATAAATAAACCTAAAATAAATAAATAAACTAAATAAATAAATAAAAAATAAACCTAAATAAAAATATAAATAATAAAATAAACTAAAATAAATAATAAATAAAATAAATAAACTGAACCTAGTGGTTTACTTAATTTAAAAAGAAAACCTTAAACCCTAAATCCTAAGCACTAAACATATAACACAAAACCTTAAACACTAATACCTAAATCCTAAATCCTAAAAAACCCTAAACCTTAAACCCTAAAAGCATAAACCCTAAACCCTAAACCTTAAACCATAAACCCTAATCCCTAAAACAAACCATAAACCTAAACATAAAGTAACTAAATAATATAAAAAATAAACCTAAACCATAAAACTAATAAATCCTAAACAAGAATAGCGAGACGGCGAACATCACCATCACCGGCTCAGTCTAGATCCGTGGAGGCGAAGGAGGAGGCGGACATCGATTGGTGGTGGTGGGAGGTCTGGTGGATATGGAGGTGTTGGTCGAGGTGGTGGTTATGGAGGCGGGAGCGAGGAGGTTATAGCTGTGGTGGTGGCGGAGGGAGAGATCAGGGATATGATGGTGGATCCGACTACTCGAGAGGTCGGGGTGGTTCTGATGGAAACTGGAGAAATTGAAGAATGATTGATCCGATCTACTACTTATGGAATTGTGTCTTTATAGTAGAGACGTTTCTAGTTACCTAGGGTTTTTGATTTGTTCTATGCGTGCTCATTTTTTTATCTTTGTTGTCGCTTCTATCATATAAAACATGGTGTGTTACCTGGTTCATGAAATCGAAAAGAAGAAATGTTGAATATGAATTGGTTCTCTCTTAAAAAAAACTAAAAACCATAAGCCCTAAACTAAAACCTGAACCCTAAACCTAAAACCTAAACCCTAAACGCTAAATCCTATGCCCAAAAAACCCTAAACCCTAAAAATCCTAAACCCTAAACCCTAAACCCTAAACCCTAAAACCCTAAAACCTAAACCTGTAACTCTAAACCTACAACCTTAAATGCTAAACCATAAACCCTAAACCTTAAAAAGCCCTAAACACTAAACCCTAAACCCTAAACCCTAAGCTCTAAAACCATAATGCTAAAACCCAAACCCACAAAACCCTAAACCCTAACTCTAAATCATAAACCTTAAACCCCAAACCTTAAACCTAAACCTAAAGTAACTAGATAAATTAAAAAATAAACCTAAACCCTAAAACCTAATAAACATAAACCTAAACCTTGAGAATGGGTAAAACCTTGACGGTAGGAACATCATCGTCAACCAAGCTTAGTTTAGATTTAGGCAATGGATATCGACATGCTGGCCGAAGTAGTGGTAGTTATGGAGGCGGGAGGAGCGACAGTTCTGGATGGTGGTGGTGGTGGGCGGGATATGATGGATTGCTACTTGAGAGGCTGATTGATGGGAATTAGAGAAACTATGTCTTTATCTGAGATGGTTTAGTTATCTAGGGTTTTAATTTGTTATGCTTGCTTATTTTGATCTATGACTTGTGTCTTAGAAAACTTGGTGTGTTACTTGGTTGATGAAATAAAAGAAGAAATGTTGAATTTAAAAGAAACCAAAACCCTAAACCCTAATCTAAAATTGAACCCTAAACTAAAACTAAACCCAAACTCTAAACAACCATAAACCTAAAACCTAAACCCTAAAAATAAACCCTAAACCCACAAATACCCACCCTAAACTATAAACCCTAAACCTCAAACTCTAAACCTAAACCCTAAACCTAAAACTGAACCCTAGCCAAATCAGAAAATAAACCCTAAACCTTAAACCCCAAACCCTAAGCCCTAAGCCCTAAATCCTAAACTAACCCTAAACTCTAAACCTTAAACCCTAAAACCCTAAACCCTAAAATGCTAAACACCTAAAAACCTAAATGTAAACTAAATAAAACCTAAAAAATATAAATAAAAAAACCTAAACCAAAATAAAATAAAATAAAAGCATAACTAAAACCTAAAGTTAAACCTAAACTTAAAAAGAAAATATAATTAAAAATAAAAATTAAACTAAAATAAAATAAGTAAAACCTAAACTAAACTTAAAAACATAAAAAACCTAAATAAAATAAAAACTAAACCTAAAATAAAACTAAAATGAACCTACAATATAATAAAATAAAAGTAAATAAAACTTAAACCTAAAGAAAAAAAACAAACTAAAAAATAAATAAAATAAAAACATAAACCCTAAACTAAAAAAAAAAAAAACTTAAATTAAAATATAATAAACTAAACCTAAACTAAAATAAATTAAACTAAAATAAATAAAACCTAAACCTAAACCTAAACTAAATAAAATAAAATAAATTAAAAAAAAACTTAAACCTAAACTAAAAAATTAAATCCTAAAAAAAAACCTAAAATAAAACCTAAAACCTAAACCTAAGAAAAAAATAAAACCTAAACTGAACCTAAAATAAAAAAAAATAAACCTAAACCTAAAAATAAAATAAAATAAATCTAAACTAAAACTAAAATAAACCTAAATCTAAACCTAAACCAAAAAAATAAACTAAAATAAAAACCTAACCTAAAATAAATAAACCTAAAATAAATAAACTAAACTAAATAGAAATAAAAATAAACCTAAATAAAAATAATAAATCAATAACAAAAATAAATAAACCTAAACCTACCAGTTTAATTTTAAAAATAAAATAAAAACTAAAAATAAAAATAAAAAATAACCTACCTAAACCTAAATCTTAAACCTATATAAACCCTAAACCCTAAAAACCCTAAACCCTAAACCTAAATCCTAAACCCACAAAACCCTAAAACCCAAAATAAACTATAAATAAAACCCCCAAAACTCTAAACCCTAAAACTTAAAAAACTAAACCAAACTAAATAAAACATAAATAAAATAAATAAATAAAACAAAATAAAAATAAAAAAAAAAAAAAAAAAAAAAATAACCTAAAAAACCTAAACCTAAAATAAAATAAAATAAAATAAAATAATAAAAACAAACTAAAATAAAATAAATAATATTAAACTAAAATAAAATAAACTAAGAATAAAACCTAAATAAAATAAAACTAAATGTAAAATAAAATAAAATAAACCTAAATAAAATAAAATAAAACTAATTAAAAAACCAACTAAAAAATAAACCTAAAATAAATCAAAATGAAACCTAAACCCTAAACTAAAAACTAAACCTAAAATAAAAATAAACAAAATAAAATAAACCTAAACTAACTAAACTTATAAAAATAACCTAAACTATAATAACCCAAAATAAAATAAACTAAATAAAATAATAATAAACCTAAATAAAATATAAAATAAAGTAAACTAAAATATAAAAATAAAATAAATACTAATACTACAATTTGCTTAATTTAAAATAAACTATAAACTATCCTAAACCCTAAATTTGACCATAAACCTAAACCTTAAATCCACCTTCTCTCTCTTGACCATAAACCTCCACTACCCATCTAACCCAAACTAAACTAACCACCCTAAACCTTACCACCCAACCAACTAACTACCTGATTTTTTAAAAAAATGAGTAAAATAAAACCACTAAACCTAAACCATAAACCCTAAACTCAAACCCTAAACCCTAAACCTAAACTAAACCCTAAACAAACCCTAAACCTAAAACACTAAAACTGAACTAAAACTAAAACCCTAAAACTAATCTGAAACAAAGACCCTACCCAACGTTAACCCTAAACTAAAAAAACCTAAAACCTAAACTAAACAAAATAAAACCTAAAAAATAAAATAAATAAAAAAAAATAAACTTAAATAAAATAAAATAAAATAAAAAAAAAAAATAAAACCAACCTAAACCTAAAAAACTAAAAAATAAAATAACTTAAAATTAAAAATTAAATAAAATAAAAAAATAAAACATAAAATAAACTAAAATAAAATAAACCTAAAAATAAAACATAAATAAAAAAAAAAAATGTAAAATAAAAAAAAATAAAATAACCTAAAATAAAATAAAAAATAAAAAACTAAAATAAACCCTAAACCTACCCTAAACCTTAACCTAAACCCTACCCAAACCATAAACCCTAAACCACACCCACTAAATCCCAACTAAAACCCTAAACCCTAAACCCTAAACCATAAAACCTAAAACAAAACTAAACTAAATAAAACCTAAAAATAAAATAAATAAATAACCTAAACCTAAACTAAAAATAAAATAAAATAAAAAAATAGAAATAAACTAAACTAAAAGATAAATATAAAGCTAAACTAGGCAAAGATAATAAAACTATAAAGAAACCTAAATAAAATAAAGAAATTAAACTGAAAATAAAAATAAATAAACATAAAATAAAATAAAATAAAACTAAATAAAACCTAAACATAAAAATAAAATAAAAATAAAATAAAATACTAAACTAAAAATTAAACCTAAATAAAATTAAAGTAAAATAAACAAATAAAATAATGTTAAACCTAAAATAAAATAAATGAAACCTAAACCTAAACCCCAAATAAACTAAACTAAATAAAATAAAATAAACTAAAATAAACCTAAACCTTAACTAAAAAATAAAACCTAAAAATAAACCTAAAACCTAAACCTAAAAAAATAAAATAAAAACCTAAATCTAAAAATAAAAATAGAAAATAAAACCTAAACTAAAAAAAATAATATAAAAGTAAAACTCAGCTAAATAATAAGCTAAACCTAAAAATAAACTAAAATAGAAAATAAACTAAAATAATTAAATTAAACTAAATGAAATAAAAATAAAAAATAAAAATAAAAATAAAATAAATTAATATAAATAAAATATAAACTAAATAAACCTAAACCTACCTTTACTTAATTAAAAATCTTAAACCCTAAACCCTAAATAAACCCTTAAAAACCCTAAACCTTAAACCCAAAAAAAACCCTAAATTCTAAACCTAAACCCCACTCAGTTAAACCCTAAACCCACAAAACCTAACCCTAAATCTAAAACCTAAACCCAAGCCCTAAACCCTAAACATAACTAAATTAACTAAATTAAAAAAAAAATAAATAAACCTAAAACCTAAAACCTAAACTAAACCTAAACCCTTAGAATGGGCAGAACCTTTACGACACGAACATCACCATCAAGCAGCTATCAGATGTGGAGTGGAGGCGAGGTGGCGATTATCAAGGCTATGGGGATCAGAAGGTGTTGGTGGATATGGAGGTGGTGGTAGGCGGTGGTTATGGAGGCAGGCGGAGGTTACAATGGTGGTGGCGGAGGGAGAGATCGGGGACACGATGGTGGATCCCCTTCGAGAGGCCGGGGGTAGTTATGGGAACTAGAAACTAAAGAACAAAATATATATGATATCTTGCTAGTGTTTTATGGTAAAGGCGATTATATCTAGGGTTTTGATTTACTCTATGCATGCTCAATTTTATCTATGTCGTGCTTGTAGAAAACTTGGTGTTACTTGGTTGATGAAATCAAAAGAAGAAATATTGAATCTGAATTTATTCTCTAAAATCAAAACCAAAACCTAAACTAAAACTAAACTAAACCTAAACCTAAAACCCTAAACCCTAAATCCCTAAACACTAAATCTTAACTTAACCCTAAACCCTAAACCCTAAACCTCATAAACCACCTAAACCCTAAACCCCACCCTAAACCACTACTAAATTGCCACTAAACCCACTAAAACAATAACCCTAAAAGCAACCTAAACCTAAACTAAAAAAAAAATAAAATAAAATAAATAAATACAAAATAAAATATAAAAATAAAATAAAATAAATAAACTAAACCTAAACCTAAAAGTAAATAAAAAAACTAAACTAAAACTAAAATAAAATAAATAAAAAAACTTAAAATAAAACCTAAATAAAATAAAATTAAACCTTAAAATAACCTAAAATAAAATAAAATAAAACTAAATAAAATCCCTAAAAAATAAATAGAAAATAAATAACATAAATCTAAATTAAATAAATTAAATAAAAACTAAACCTAAACTAAAAATATAAAACCTAAAATAAACCTCTAAAATAAAAACTAAACCTAAACCTAAAATAAAAAATAAACTTAACCTAAAAAAATAAAATAAAATAAACTAAATAAATAAATAATAAACTAAAATAAAATAAAAAAAATAAATAAATAAAATAAATTAAAATAAATAAAATAAAATAAATTAAATCTAAACCTCATTTAAGAAAATCAATATAAACACCTAAACTCTAAAAACCTACCCTCACCATACCTGCCCTAAACCCTACATTCCTACTACCTTAAACCTTTAAACCCTGGGCCACTAAACCACTAACCTCTTTACTGACCATCCCCCCACTCCACTCCAAACCTATCCCACCCTATGTTAACCACCATAATGTTAAACCACCCTAAACCTGGGAAGTAAAATCTAAACCCTACTCCATAAATCACCCACTGACCCTAAACTACTACCCATTAACTCTAAACCCTCACTGACTTGGCCCTAAAACTAAAATCCCTAAACTAACCTAAACCTGACTTAAACCTAAACTAAAAACTGACCCAAACTAAACCCACAAACCTAAACTAAACTACAAAAAAAAACCTTTAAATAAAATCCTAAATCTAAACCTAAAACCTAAACTAACCATAAACTGAGACCTAAAACTCCCAAATTAAACTAACACTAAACCAAACCTAAACCTAAACCTAACCTTAAACTAAACCACAAAAACCCACAATCAAACCCAAAATAAACCTCTAAACCCTAAAAACTAAATACAAACCTAAATATAAGATCAAATAAATAAAAAAAACTAACCCTAAAGCCAATAACAAATGAATAATCTAAACCAGAATGGCGGGACCTTGGTGGGGGTCACGTCATAGGTCATCCAGCATTGGGTGAGGGAGAGGCGGCCGATTATTGGGTGGTGGTGATGGATCTAGATGGAGGTGGATCAGAGGTGGCAGTTATGGAGGTGGGAGGAGCGATAGAGGTTACAACCATGGTGGTGGTGGAGGAAGAGATCAGGGATATGATGGCGGATCCCACTACTCAAGATGCAGGGGTGGTTCTGATGGGAACTAGAAAAACTAAAGAATGACCAATCCAATCACCTGCTTATGGAACTGTGTCTTTGCAGTTGAGACAGTTCTAATTATCTAGAGTTTTTTTATTTGCTCTATGTGTGCTCATTTTTTATCTATGTCATCACTTATGTCTTCAAAAAATTGGTGTGCTACTTGGTTGATAAAATTGAAAATAACAAATGTTGAATCTGAATTTGTTCTCTACTAAAAAAACCCTAAACCCTAAACTAAAACATAAATCCTTAACCAAAAACCTAAACCCT
The DNA here is from genome assembly GCA_021442155.1 of Cymbidium sinense. Taxonomy (NCBI): domain Eukaryota; kingdom Viridiplantae; phylum Streptophyta; class Magnoliopsida; order Asparagales; family Orchidaceae; genus Cymbidium; species Cymbidium sinense. Next base: position 187,368,484 of record CM038220.1, read on the forward strand.
AAACCATAATCTACAATATAAACCCTAAACCTAAAACCTAAACCCTAAGCACTAAACCTTAAACCCTAAATTAAAATCCTAAACCTAGCTAAACTCAAAAACCTTAAAACCAAACCTAAACCCTAAACCTTAAACCCTAATCCAAACAGCCTACCAAACCTAAACCCACCCAAACCTAAACCCTAAACCCTAAACCTAAACCAAAAAAAACCTAAAAACACAGACCTAAATTAAATAAACTTAAAAAAAAAATAAATAAAACCTAAACCTAAATAAATTAAATAAAATAAAATAAAACCTAATCTAAACCTAAAGCCTAATTTAAACCTAAAATAAAATAAAATAAAAATAAAAAAACTAAAATAAAATAAAAACCTAAACTAAACTAAAAAAAATAAACCTAAAAAATAAAATAAAATAAAATAAAACTAAACTTAGAATAAAATAAAATAAACTTAAAACTTAAACCTAAATCTAAAAAATAAAATAAATCTAAAAAAAAATAAAATAAAACTAAAAAAAACAAACCTAAACCTAAACCTAAAATAAACAAAAAATAAAACCTAAAAATAAATAAAAAAATAAATAAACTAAACTAAATAAATAAAATAAACCTAAATAAAAATAAGAAATAAAATAAACTAAAATAAATAAAATTAAAACTAAATAAAAAGTTTTTATTAAATAAAAAAATAAAGACTTACCCTGCCCAAGCTAACTGACCCAAACCTCCCAAGCTCAACCCTAAATCCTAAATCCTACTACCTCACTAAACCCTACCACCCAACTCCTAAACCCTCCTCACCCTCTAAACTAAAACCACCTAAATGCTAAACCCCACCTACCACAAACCCTAACCACCTCCTAAACCCTCTAAATCATAAACCTTAAACTGCCTTTCTAAAACCCTAAACCTCCTAAACCCTAAATCTAAACTTTAACCTATCTTACTACCACACCACCACCCCAAACCCTAAACCTACAAATCTAAACCCTAAATCACAAACAACCTAAACCTAATTCTCATCTGATTTGGTTTCTCTCATATGCAAATCCATTTCGTTAATGATCAATTCTTTTTTGTTGTGGGTGCTTTATTTTGTCGATCATTACAAATTGATTAGGCAACGACTACGAAATCTGATCCTTCAGTGGCTAGAATCTTTGTTGATTTGGGCATTACTAATAAAAACCCCAAAAAATGTAGTTGGGATCTAAAAATTATGGTTACATGCAAAGAATTTAATTCAAAATTTCCCTCTTTGGTTCTCACAAAATCCACGGCATGATAATTACGAATATTTCATTCTTCATCCTCACCTAAAAGAAAATCCTTGTTGAAACTTATTCCTAACCCTAGGCCAACCATTAAATATCAAAAAACTACTTTAAAAAAAGGATTCTTTGAATGTTCCAAATAAGGTTGATTTACCTTTCACTTCTTCTAGCAATTGAAGGCTTCTAATGTGAACAATAATAGCTTTTCTAAACTTTTGAATGAGGATTATGTTTCCTCTGATTCAATCATTGCATCCTTGTTGGCTTTGATAGATATAAATGAAGCTTTAATGCAGAACATAAATGAGGAATTTAATACTATACATCATTCTAATTCAATGGTGAATGTGGTTTAATACCTCATGATAATCAGGTTAATAAACTTGATTCCATATTCCAAATTAGAATGATTTAGCTTCTCAAAAGTTTTGCTTTTATCAAATAATTTGGTAATGATGAGGAAGGGTTTGGTGTTCCCACTTGCCTTCTTAATAAATCGGTTTCTCCCTCCCTTGTTATTCCTAAAGCTTATTTGTCTTTAACAAATTCTAGTGTCTTGTAAGAAAGAGAATTCACTTCTCATTAGGAGATTTCTCCTAAATCTTTGACTAATGTTGCTAAATTCTTTTTGGATGATGATTCAGAGGGCAAAGAAAATGGCTTCCAAACTTTATATTCGAAATAGAAAAAAATGTTAAAAATTTTTCTCTCAAATTACTAAGAAATGCTAGAGCTGCTGCAGCCTCTCTCTCTTCTCTCAATTAACTTTTACTCCCTCCCACCCTTTCTTTTTTATGTTTAATTTTTAGTTTGAATGTTAGAGATTCTCTCTCTATTCATAACCATATTAGAAATCTTTTGTCATTATAATATTTTCTTACTTGTTATTCTTGAGCCACTTATTCATTGAATAAAATTAACCATGTTGCTAGAATGATCGTTTCAACAAATTTTCTCTAATGTTAGTAATAAGATTTGGTGTTTTGGAATAACTTTATAGATGTTTCTATTCTTGATGATTTTCATCAAGTTGTCAATGCTCAAATCTCTTATTGTGGTTATTGTGTTTTGGGCTCTTTTGTTTATGATCTTGTAATAGATCTGGTAGAAATCTTCTTTGGGATAACTTGACTAATGTTGCCACCTCTGTCAATAAACCTTGGTTGTTGGTGGTGATTTCAATATTTTGTTCTCTTACGAATGAAATGGTGGTTTCTCTCTAATATTCATTCCATGGAAGAATTTTCCAATATGATCCTTGATAGTAATTTGGATAATATTGGTTTTAAGGGTTCTAATTAAACTTGGCAAAACTCTAGACTTTGGCAAAGAATGGACCAGATTCTTTAATACTCATTGGATTACTCAATGGCATATTACTTCTATAGATCATTTAAGCAGAACCTTGTCTGATCATGCTCCTCTTTTGGTTTCTATTAAAAATAATTCTAATAGATTAAAGAATTTCTCTCCTTTTAGATTTTAGAACATGTGGATTCCACCTAAACCCTAAACCCTACCTAAACCTAAACCCTAAACCCTAAACCCAATCCCTACCTAACTAAACTAAACCCTAAACCCAACCTAAACTTAAACCTACTAACTACCCAACCTTAAACCAACTATAAACCTTGCTAAATAAAACCCTAAACCAAAACTAAAAGCCTTAAACCATAAATCTTTAAACATTAAACCAAAATAAATCTTTAAAACCCTAAAATACAAATAATACTCTAAACCTAAATTATAAACCCAGGCTACCATGAGCCTAAACCTAAAACCACACAAACCCTAAACTAAACCTACACCCTAAACCCTAGGCCTTAAACCCCAGGCCCTAAACCCTAAACCCACCTAAACCCTGAGCTAGGCTGAGCCACAAATCAAATCAAGGCACAAAAGAAATAAATAAATAAAACCTAAAATTAAAATAATAAAATAATAACTTAAATAAAAAATAAAAACCACATAATCCTAAACTAAAATAAACTAAAAATAAAAAAAATAAACCTAAAAAAAAAACTAAATAAAAAACTAAAATCTAAAATAAAATAAAATAAAACTAAATAAAACTTAAACCTAAAAAATAAACCTAAAATAAATAAAATAAAACTAAACCATAAACTAAAATAAACCTAAAATAAAATAAATAAAATAAACTAAACTAAAAATAAACTAAACTAAATAAATACTTAAACTACTAAACCTAAAATAAAACTAAATTAAATAAACCTAAACTAAACCTAAACTAAAAAAATATATATAAAATAAACTAAAACTAAACCTAAACTATAATAACTTAAAACCTAAAACCACCTAAAATAAAATAAATTGACTAAACTTAAAATAAAAATAGACCTAAAAAATAAAATAAAAAATAAATATAAAATAAATACCTAAATAATGCCTAAATAAAATAAAAATAAACTAAATAAACCTGAGCCTGGGACTTGCTTTTAAAATAAATAAATAAATTACCATCCACACTGACTGGGCCATAAATAGGCCCTGGCCCTAGGCCCTGGGCTCTGAGCCCTGGCCTATGACCTGCCCTCACTAAACTGAGCCACTGGCCAAACCCATGAGCCAGGCCCTGGCCCTGGGCCCTGGGCCACAGGCCACAGGCCTGAGCCTCTGGGCTGGGCCCAGGCCCTGGGCCCACTCCTAAAGCCCTGATCCATGGGCCCAGGCCCTGGCCTGAACCTGAAACTATGACCTTAGGCCTGGGCCCTGAGCCCTGGGCCACCCAGGCCCTGGGCCTGACTGAGCTAAACAAACTGAGCTGGGCCAAACCCACAAACCCTAAGCCCTGGGCTCTAAACCTGTGGCAAACCTTCCACAAACCTAAATAACTCAAACCCTAAAACCCTGGCCAAAGCACCCAAACCCACCACTTGTAAAATAAACCCTAACTTAGCTAACCCCTAAAGCTGACACTAAAACTGAAATCTAAACCATAACTGAAACCCAAACCTAAACCTTAAAACCTTAAACCAAAACCTAAAATAAAACCCTAAACCTAAACCCACCTAAACCTAAGTAACTAAAATAAAGCTAAACCCCAAAATTAAATAAACAAACTAAACCCTAAGAATGGGTAGAACCTTGATGGGGAACATCACGTCAACTGGGCTCATCTAGATCATGGAGTGAAGGGGAGGCGGTTATCATAGTGGTTGTCGGGGATCTGGAGGTGCTGGTGGATATGAAGGTGGTAGTTATGGAGGCGGGATGAGCAACGGAGGTCATAGCCGTGGTGGTGGTAGAAGGAGAGATTAGGGATATGATGGTGGATCCCGCTAATGGAGAGGCGGGGGTGGTTCTGATGGGAACTGGGGAATCTGAAGAACGGCCGATCGATCTACTACTTATGGAACTGTGTCTTTACAATAGGGATGGTTCTAGTTATCTAGGGTTTGTTATTTGCTCTATGCATGCTCATTTTTGATCTATGTCACCGCTTGTGTCATATAAAACTTGGTGTGCTACTTGCTTGATGAAATCAAAAAGAACAAATGTTAAATAAATTTATCTTAAAAAAAAATCAATCTAAAACTCTAAACAATAAACTAAACTTAAACCCTAAACCTAAAACCTAAACCACAAACCCAAACCTAAACCCTAAAACCTAAAAAATGCTAAACCATAAACCATAAACCTAAACCACAAACCCCAAAAAAAATCATAAACCCTAAACCCACAAATCTAAAACCTACAAACCCTAAAACCCCCAAACCACAAACCTAAACCACAAACCTTAAACCTTAAACCAAAAAATCTAAAACCAAATCTAAACTAAATAAAATAAAATAAAATAAACCCTAAACCCTAAACCTAAACATAATAAAAATAAAATAAAATAAAACCTAAACCAAAATGTAAAAAACCAAAATAAAATAAAATAAACTAATAATAAACTAAAATAAAATAAATAAATAAACTAAACCAAAAAATAAAATAAACTAAGAATAAAAAAAACCTAAATAAAATAAAACAAAATGTAAAATGAAAATAAAATAAACCTAAATAAAATAAAAATAAAAAACTAAACCTAAAATAAAATTAATCTAAAACCTAAAGAAATAAAATAAAGGTAAAACCTAAACTAAAATACTTAAACCTAAAATAAAATAAAATAAACTAAACCTAAATTAAAATAAATAAAACCTAAACTTAAAATAACTAAACCTAAATCTAAACTAAATAAAATAAAATAAACTAAAAAATTAAACCTAAACATAAACCTAAAATAAAATTAAAACATAAATAAACCTAAAATAAAAACTAAACCTAAATAAAATAAAATAAAAACTAAATCTAAAAGAAAAAATTAAATCTAAATCAAAATAAAATAAATTAAAACAAAACTAAAATAAATAAACTAATATAAATAACCTAAACTAAATAAAATAAAAAATAAACCTATAAATATAAAAAAATAAATAAAATAAAATAAAAATAAATATAACTAAATAACCTAACTGACTTATGATTTTAAATTAAACTACCCAAAATGAGCCTAGGCTCACAGACCCTGGGCCACATCCTGAGCCCCACCCATCTGGTGGGCCCAGGCCCTAAACCTGACCCTGGCGGCCCTGGGCATGACCTGAGCTGGCCACTGTTATGACCATGAGGCCAGGCCCAGGCCCTAGGCCCTAGGCCTGGGCCCTGGGCCTACCAACTGAGCCCTGAGCCAGGCCATCCTGAGCCCTGGCCTGCTGAGCCACAGGCAGTTTGGCCTAGCTGAGCCCCTTCTGGCCACAGGCTATGGGCCCTAGGCCACTGAGGCTGTGAGTTCAGGCCAAACCTGACAGGCCACTGAGCCTGGGCCCTTTAATCTGACCCTGGTTTAAAACTCAAACCTAAACTCCCTAAACCTAACCCTAAACCCTTAACATTCAACCCAAAAACCCTAAATCCTAAACTCTAAACTAAAAACTAACCCTAAACCCGAAGCTAACCTTAAACCCTAAATGCTAAATCATAAACACTAAACCTTAAACCCTAAATCGTAAACCCTTTTCCTTAAAACCCTAAACCCTAAACCCTAAACCTGAAATCATAAACCCTAATCGCTAAACCCTAACTCTGAACCCTAAATGTAATCCTAAACCTAAAGTAACTAAATAAATAAAAAATAAACCTAAACCCTAAAAGCTAATAAACTTAAACATAAACCTAAACCCTAAGAATGGGCATAACCTTGATGGCGTGAACATCAAATAATTAGCTCACGCCAGATCTCCGTGGAGGCAAAGGTGAGACAAAGAATTATCGTAGTGGTGGGGGGGATCTAAAGGGTGCTGATATGGAGGTGGAATTTTGGAGGAGGGACGAGATGGAGGTTACAAATGTGGTGGTGGTGGAGGAGAGATCGTGGATATGATGGCGATCCCACTACTCAAGAGGGGGTAGTTCGATGGGAGAAACTAAAGAATGACCGACCGATCTACCGCTATGGAACTATGTTCAGATAGAGATGGTTTTCATTATTTAGGTTTTGATTTGCTCAATGTTTCATTTTTTATCTCTATCATCACTTGCATCTTAAAAAACTTGGTGTGCTACTTGATTAATGAAATCAAAAAGAAGAAATGTTTAATCTAAATTTGTTCTCTATTAAAAAAAACCATTAACCATAGACCCTAAACCCTAAACTAAAACATAAACCCTAAGCCTAAAACCTAAAACATAAACCCTAAACCCTAAATCCTAAATCCTAAATCCTAAAGCCTAAACCCTAAACCCTAAACCCTAAATTCTAAAACCTACAAATCTAAACCCTAAACCCTAAACCTCAAACCCTAAACCCTAAACCCCAAATCCTAAACCCTAAATCATAAACCTTAAACTAACTTAAACCTAAAACCTAAAAAACCTAAACTAAATAAAACTAAAATAAAATAAACCCTAAACCTTAAAAAATAAAATAAAACCTAAACAAAAACCTAAACCTAAAATAAAATAAAATAAAATAATAAAATAAACTAAAATAAAATAAATAAAACTAAACTAAACTTAAAAAGAATAAACCTAAAAATATAAAACCAAAATAAAATAAAATTAAATGTATAATAAAAATAAAATAAACCTAAAATAATTAAAATAAAAACTAAATAAAAACTAAACATAAAAAATAAACCTTAAAATCAAACCTAAAATAAATAAAAAATAAAACCTAAACCCTAAACTAAAAAAAAACCTAAACCTTAAGTAAAAATAAAATAAACCTTAACCTAAACTAAAATAAACTAAACTAAAATAAATAAAACCTAAACCTAAACATAAAATAAACTAAACCTAAACCTACACCAAATCTAAATGAAATAAATTAAAGTTAACCTAAACCTAAACCTAAACTAAAAAATAAAACCTAAAAATAAATCTAAAATAAAATCCTAAAACCTAAACCTAAAAAAATATTATAAAAATTGAAACCTAAACTTAAAAATAAAAAATAAAACCTAAACTTAAAAAATAATATAAAAATAAACTAAAATAAATAAAAAATATAAATAAACTAAACTAAATAAAAAATAAAAAATAAAATAAACTAAAATAAATAAAAAAATAAATAAACCTAAACCTATTGGTTTATTTAATTTAAGAAAAAAACTAATAAAAAACCCAATAAACCTTAAACCATAAATTATAAACCTTAAAAACCTTAAACCCTAAATCCTAAGCACTAAAAACTAAACCCTAAACCCTAAAACCTAAACCTATAACCCTAGATCCTCAACCCTAAACCTGCAACATTAAACGCTAAACCCTAAACCCTAAAATCATAAACCTTAAACCCTAAACTAAACCCTAACCTATAAACTTTAAACCTTAAACTTAAACTAAAAACCATAAACCCTAAACCCTAAACCTAAACCCTAAACCTAAACTTAAACTCCTAAACCTAAACTCCTAAACTTAAACCTAAACTCTAAACCCTAAACCTAATCACAAACCCTAAACACTAAGCCCTAAAACCCTAAATCCTAAACCCTAAACCTTAAACTAACCCTAAACCCAAAGCTAACCATAAATCCCAAAACCCTAAATCCTAAACACTAAACCTTAAACCATAAACTCTAAATCCTAAACTCTAAACCCTAACTCTAAATGCTGAACCCAAAACCCTAAACCCTAAAACCTAAAACCCAAAATCCTAAATCATAAACACTAAAATAAACCATAAACCCTAATCCCTAAAACCCCAACCCAAAACCTAAACCATAAACATAAACCTAAACTATGCTCAGATCACCCAAGATTGGAGGCAAAGGTGAAGCCACGTTATCGTGTGTGGTGGGGGATCTGGAGGTGCCGGGTGGACACAAGGTGGTACATGAGGGAGGAGTGATGGAGGTTAGATTCGTGGTGGTGGCGAAGGGAGAGATTAGGGACTTGATGGTGGATCCCGCTACTCGAGAGGTGGCGGTGGTTCTGATGGGAACTAGAAAAACTAAAGAATGGCCAATCTAATCTACTGCTTATAGAACTATGTCTTTACAGTAGAGATGATTCTAGTTATCTAGAGTTTTTTATATGCTCTATGTGTGCTCATTTTTTATCTATGTCATCGCTTGCATCTTAGAAAGCTTGGTGTGCTACTTGGTTGATGAAATTGAAAAGAAGAAATGTTGAATCTGAATTTGATCTCTTTTATAAAAACCATAAACCCTAAACCTTAAACTAAAACATTAACTCTTAACCTAAACCCTAAACCCTAAACCATAAACCCTAAACCCTAAACCTTAAATGAAAATAAAAATCATAACCCTAAAACCTAAACCTTAAACCCTAAACCCAAAACCCTAAACCATAAATGGTAAAAACCCTAAACCCTAAACCCTAAAAAAATAAAAAAACCCTAAACCCTAAACCTTAATTCCTAAAACCCTAAATCCAAAAACCTACAACCCTAAACCATAAACCCTAAACCCCAAACCCTACCTAAACCCAAAACACTAAACCCTAAATCCTAAAATCCTAAAAACCTAAACCAAATCCAAATAAAACCTAAAAATAACATAAATACAAAAACCTAAACCTAAATATAATTAATAAATAAATAAAAATAAAAACCTAAAATAAAACCTAAACTTAAACTTAAAACTAAACCTAAACTTAAACTTAAACCTAAACCTAAACTTAAACCTAAAAATAAAATACAATAAAAATTAAAAAAATAAACTAAAATAGAATAAATAAAAACCTAAACTAAACTAAAAATAAAATAAACCTAAAAATAAAAAAACCAAAATAAAATAAAAACTAAACCTAAAATAAAAATAAAATATAGTTAAAAATAATATAAAAACCTAAACCTAAATCTAAAAATAAAAAAATAAAATCTACTAAAAAATAAATAAAACTAAAAATAAACCTAAACTAAACCTAAACCTAAAGGATAAACTAAAATAAAACCTAAAAAAATAAATAAACCTAAAATAAATAAACTAAATAAAAATAAAAAATAAAATAAACCTAATTAAAAAATAAAAAATAAACTAAACTCAAATAAATAAAAAATAAACTACTTAAACTAAATAAACCTAAACCTACTAATTTACTTAGTTAAAAAAACCCTTAAACCCTAAACCTACAACCATAAACCCTAAACCCTAAACCTTAAGCCCTAAAACCCTAAACCCTAAACCCTAAACCCTAAACCCTAAAAACTAAACCCTAAAACCTTACCCCTAATCCCTAAAATCTACAACCCTAAACCCCAAACCCTAAACCTAAACCCTAAACCCTAAACCCTAAACCTTAAACCCTAAAAACCTAAAAACTTAAACCTTAAAAAAATAAAACCTAAAATAAATAAAATCCTAAACCTAAAGAAAAAAAGAAATAATAAATAATAAATTAAAGCCTAAATAAATAAAAAAAATAAATAAACTAAATAAAAAAAATAAAAAAAAAAACTAAATAAACTAAAATAAAACCTAAATAAAATAAAAAACTAAACATAAAATAAAATAAAATAAACTATAAAATAAACCTAAAAATAAACCTAAAAAAATAAGTAAAAAATAAACCTAAACCAATCTAAAACCTAAACCTAAAATAAACAAAATAAAACAAACTAAAATCGACATGGAAATAAACTAAACTAATATAAATAAAACATAACCCTAAACCTAAAATAACTAAACCAAAACCCTAAAATAAATAAAATAAAATAAACTAAAAATAAACCTAAACCTAAACTAAAAAAATTAAATCTAAAAATAATCCTAAAATAAAAACATAAAACCTAAACCAAAAAAATAAAATAAAATAAAAACCTAAAACTTAAACCTTAAACTTAAAAATAAAACCTAAACCTAAAAAAATAAAATTAAAATAAAACTAAACTAAAAATATACATAAACCTAAACCTAAACCTAAAAAAATAAACTAAAATAAAATACCTAAAATAAAATAAGTAAACCTAAAATAAATAAACTAAATTAAATAAAGCTAAAAATAAACCTAAATAAAAATAAAAAATAAAATAAATAAAAATCAACTAAATAAACTAAATAAACCTAAACCTACTAGTTTACTTAATTTTTTTTTTTAAAAAAAACCCTAAACCTTAAACTCTAAACCCTAAATCATAAAGAAATTCTAAACCTTAAATCCTAAAGCCTAATACCCTAAACCCTAAACCCTAAATACTAAATATAAAAATCCATAAACCTAAACCCTAACTAACCCCTAAACCTAAACCTTAAACTAACTATGTCTTAAACCCCTACAACCCTAAACCCTAAACTCAACCCTAAACCTAAACCCTAACCCAAACCCTAAACCCTAAAACCTAAACTATAAACCCTAAACCCTAAAGTTATTTTCACTTTTGGATATGTTTTTTACCTCTAGTTTTGGGTTGGCTGTAGTTGCTACTGGTGGTTCTAGTTATTTGGTTTTTAGCCTGGTGGTTGTCTTCTCACTTATTCCTGGATGAGATGGTTTCACTCTTTATTTTATTTTTGCACTAGTTTGTTTGTTGGCTCTCCTTGAACTTGAATTACATATTGCTAGTTTTTCATGGTTGGATGGGTGGCCTTCCTAATGGGAACTGCTTATGTTGCCTTTTGAACCATCTTTGTAGAATTTCTACTTTTTTGGTTTCCTCCCGCTTCTTATTGTTTATTACTGGATCTTTCTTTTGATTTTGCATTTGGTAATTCTCCCGAGGTTAGCCTCACTGGTGCATTATTTGTACACATTTTGTGTTATTATTATTCTGTTGGGTTAGTCTTTGTTGTTGGGGCTATTTGGTTTTTTGGCAAGTCCTAGCTAGCTACTATTGTTGCCTTTCTATGATTGTTGTGCTTCTTTTGGACCTCTATTGTATGTTGCTTTGTTAGTTTTATGCTTTTTCTTAGCTATTGGGGATGCTTCCTTTGTTGGTTACTTATTATGTTCTCCGGTTTCCTTATATGATTTATGTAGTTAGTTTGGTTGGAGGACTTTTAGTTGTCCCTGGAATCTTGGTTGGTTACTTTTTTTCCTTATTAATCTTTTCCTTATTCTTGGATAATTTGCTGGAGCCTTTCAGTTTGTCGGTCAAACTTTTGTTGATATTTTTGGATTGGACTTTTTGGTTTCTACTGGTTGGTGGCTTCCTTTGGCCCACTTTTGTGTGACTGTTTTGTCTTCTATTATTTTGCATTTATTGTAGCTTATGTTTCCTTCAATTGATGGTTTCATGAAGTTTTTAGTCATTTGTGGTTTCTCCGGTTTTTTGAGAGTGCTACTTGTTGGGACTTTGGCTTGAGGGATCCTATCTTGGTTTTCTTGGCTATTTCTTGTTAATGGTCCTGGTTGTTGACTACTGGTTCTAGGTTTTCCATGGTTTGGAGCTTGGATGGGCATTTAGATAGTGGTTATTGTTGGTGTTTTCACTTTGTTCCAAATTCTCTCTAAGTTATTGTGATTAGTCTCTGTGTTTTGTTTTATGGTTTGGTCGCTAAATTGGTTACAAATGCATTGCCTGTTCTTGTTAAATGGCCGGTGATCTGAACTCTATGGACCGTTGGTCTTTAGATTTTGCTTTGCATCAAGTATGATGCTATAATGGCTTTGATGTTACTCATATCTTCTCTCTGGTTGATAGCATTATATATGATTGTAACCCTTCTTTATGAAGTTTGGATGCTCATATGTATTATTTCCCTTTGAGATGATACTGACTGAGCTAGAGCCTTCTCTTTCTCAGCTCTCTCCTTTTCCTCTCTTTATCCTTATCCTTTTTAGCTATGACTTTTGTCATTGTAGTGGGTTGCAGATTAGTTTTACAGGTTGGAACTTTACAGAGGGAATGGTCGTTACTCAGTCAACCCAAGTGCTGTTGCTGTGGATCTTGCTTATCTTGCTTTCTCAAAGAAATCATGAACTATTGCTGACTCATTCTTTTACTATTTTTTCGAATTTGTTTTAATCTTAATCTGTATTTTTCTCTTATGCTTTTTAGCTATAGTATTTTATCTTTTGTTTTGTTTTCTTTTTTCTAATGTACTTAGATGGGAGTTTAGCTCTTTAGTATCTTGTAGTGCTAAGAGGAGACCCTAAACCCTAAACCTTAAACCCTAAACCCTAAACCCTAAACCCTAAAACCCTAAACTCTAAACATTAAACCCTAAGTCCTAAAAACCCTAAACCCTAAAGCATAAACACTAATCCCTAAACCCTAACCGTAAACCCTAAAGTGTAAAAGCATAAAATCTAAAACCCTAAACCTTAACTGTAAACCCTAAACCCTGAACCCCAAACCATAAACCTAAACCTAAAGTAATTAAATAAATTAAAAATAAACCTAAACACTAAAACTTGATAAACCTAAACCTAAACCTAAACCCTAAGAATAGGCAGAACCTTGACGATATGAACATCACCGTCAACCAGGCTAAGTCCAGATCTGGCGATGGAGGCAAAGGTGAAGGTGGCTATTATCGTAGTGGTGGTGGGGAATCTAGAGGTGTTGGTGGATATGGAGGTGGTGGTCAACAAGGGGTGCATATGGAGGCGAGACGAGGTTACAGCCGTCATGGTGGAGGGAGAGATTGGGGATATGATGGTGGATCCCGCTACTGGAGAGGCTGGGCTGGTACTGATGGGAATGGGAGAAACTTAAGAATGGCTGATCCGATCTACTGCTTATGAAACCATCTTTACATTAGAGACTATTCTAGCAATCTAGGGTTTTCAATTTGCTTTATGCGTGCTCAATATAGATCTATGTTGTCTCTTGTGTCTTAGAAACCTTGATGTGTTACTTGGTTGATGTAATCGAAAAGAAGAAATGTAGAATCAATTTGTTCTCTATTAAAAAAACCAAAAATCATACCCTAAATTAAAACCAACCTTAAGCTAAAAACTTAAACCGCAAATCCTAAACCCTAAACCCTAAACCCTAAACCCTAAACCCTAAACCCTAAACTAACTCTAAACCCTAAACCCTAAAACCTAAAAACCTAAACCTAAACTAAATAAAACCAAAAATAAAATAAATAAACAAACCTAAATGAAAATAAAATAAAAAAAAGATAAAACCTAAACTAAAACCTAAACCAAAACTAAAACCTAAACCTAAAACCTAAAATAAAATAAAATAAAATAAAATACAAATAAAAACTAAACTAAAATAAAATAAATAAAAACTTAAACTAAACTAAAAAAATAAAAGACCAAATTAAAATAAAAACTAAACCTAAAATAAAAAGAAAATAAAATAAAAGCTAAATTAAAACCTAAACATAAAAAATAAACCAAAACATAAGTAATAAATAAAACTTAAACCCTAAACTAAGAAAAATACTTAAACTTAAAATAAAAATAAAATAAACCTAAACCTAAACTAAAATAAACAAAGATAAAATAAATTAAAACTAAACCTAAACCTAAAATAAACTAACCTTAACCCTAAAACTAAACAAAATAAAATCAAATAAGCTAAAAGTAAACCTAAACCTAAACTAAATAATAAAACCTTAAAATAAACTTAAAATAAATACCTAAAACCTAAACCTAGAAAAATAAAGTAAAAACCTAAACCTAAACCTAATAAGAAAAAAACCTAAACCTACAAAATAAAATAAAAATAAACTAAACTAAAACCTAAACCTAAACCTAAACCCAAAAAAAATAAACTAAAATAAAAACATAAACTAAAATAAATAAACCTAAAATAAATAAACTAAACTAAGTAAAAAAAAATAAAATAAACATAAATAAAAAAATTAAATAAACTAAAATAAATAAAAAAATAAATAAACCTAAACCTAAGAGTTTACTTAATTTTAAAAAATAAATAAATAAAATAAAAATAAAACCCTAAACCTAAATAAACCCTAAACTAACCTTAAACCGTAAACGCTAAACAGTAAAACCCTAAACCTTATACCATAAACCCTAAACCCTAAACCCTAAACCCTAAACCGTAAAACCTACAATCGTAAACCCTAAACCTTAATCCCTAAACCCTAAAAACCTAAAAATCTAAACCTAAACTAAATAAGACCTAAAAATAAAATAAATAAAAAAACCTAAACCTAAATAAAATAAAAACTTAAACTAAAACTTAAACCTAAACCTAAACGTAAAATCAAATAAAATAAAATAAAACTAAACTAAAATAAAATAAATTAAAACCTAAAGTAAACTAAAAAATAAAATAAACCTGAAAATAAATAAACAAAATAAAATAAAAAATAAAAATAAAATAAACCTAAAATAAAATCAAAGAAAAACTAAATATAAACCTAAACCAAAAAATAAACCTAAAAATAAATAAAAATAAAACCTAAACCCTAAACTAAAAAAGTAACTTAAACTTAAAATAAAAAAATAATAAACCTAAACCTAAGCTAGTCTAAATAAAACCTAAACCTCAACCTAAAAATAAACTAAGTCTAAACCCTAAACTAAATAAAATTAAATAAACTAAAAATAAACCTAAACAAAACTAGAAAAAATGAAACCTAAAAATAAACCTAAAATAATAACATAAAACTTAAACCTAAAAAAATAAAATAAAAACCTAAACCTAAACCTAAAAGTAAAAAAATAAAACCTAAACTTAAAAAAATAAAATAAAAATAAAACTAAACTAAAAAGTAAACATAGACCTAAACATAAACTCAAAAAATAAACTAAAATAAAAAAACCTAAACTAAAATAAATAAACTAAACTAAATAAAAATATCCTAAATAAAAATAAAAAATAAAATAAACTAAAATAAATAAAAACTAAACTAAATAAACTAAGTAAACTTAAACCTTCAGGTTTACAAAAAAAACACCACTAAACTTAAATTAAACCCTAAACCCTAAACTCTAAACCCTAAAAAACCCTAAACCCTAAATGAACCTAAACCCTAAACCTAAAACTATAAACTAACCTTAAACCCAAAACCCAAAACCCTACAACCCTAAATCCTAAACCTTCAAAATCCTAAAACCTAAAGCTTAAACTCTAAACCCTAACCCTAAACCCTAAACCTTAAACCTTAAACCCTAAACTTATTTTTTTACTTTGGGGTTGGTTACATTTTGACTTCTAGCTCTTTTGGTTACACCTCTGCCTTTCGCTTGGTTTTTTGGCCTAGGTTTCGCTTTATTACTTTGGTGGATGAGATGTTTCTACTCTGCCTTTATTTTATTTTCTACATTTGTTGGTTTATTGGCTCTCCTCTTGAACTAGAATTACTTTTTTCTAGTTGATGGTTTCATTTCTAAGTTGTTTAGTCATTTATGGTCGCTCACTGGTTTGGCATGTCTACATGTTAAGACTTTGGCTTGGGGGCTCCTATCTTAGTTTGGTTTGTTGTTCTCTATTAATCGACATTAGCCTGGTGCTTGCTGACAGCTGGTTCTGATTTTACTTGGTTTGGAGCTTGGATGGGTATTTGGATAATGGTTGTTGTTTGTGTTCTGACTTTATTCTAGCCTCTCTCTGGCTTATTACGATTTGTTTGTTGTAGTTTTTGTTTGGTGGTATGGCTACCAGTTGGTTGCTAGCTGATTGCTCTTTGATTAATGGTGTAGGATATGGAACTCCATAGACTGTCAACCTTAGATGTTTGCTTGTATCAGGTATGTTGGCTATGATGGCTTTGATGCTACTTACCTCTTCTCTCTGGTTAGTATCATTACATATGATTGTAACCCTTCTTTATAAAGTTTGGATGCTTATATATATTGTTGTCCCTTAAGATGATCCTAACTAAGCCTAAGCCTACTCTTTCTCAGCTCTCTCCTTTTCCTCTCTTTATTCTTATCCTTTTAGCTATGACTTTTTCCTTTGTAGTTTTTTGCAGATTTCTTTTATAGGTTGGAACATTACAGAGGGAATGGCATTACTCAATCAAGCCAAACATTATCGTTGTGGATCTTGCTTATCTTGCTTTCTCAAAGGAATCATGAGCTATTATTGACTCAAACTTTTATTAATTTTAGGATTTGTTTTAGTCTTACTCTATGTCTTTTTCTATTAAGCTTTTTAGCTATTCTATTTTCTATTATGTTTTCTTTTCTTTTCTAATGGACTTAGATGGGAGTCTAACTCTTTAGGTTTCTTATAGTTCTGAGAATAGCAGAATTTTAGAGCTTTACCCCTTTTAAGGACATAATATCTCTTCCTTTTGTGGTAATAAAATTCTATCTTTCCACAAAAAAATCTAAACCCTAAACCCTGAGCTCGAAACCCTAACCCTAAACCATAAACCCTAAACCCCAAACCCTAAACCTAAACCTAAAGTAGCTAAATAAACTAAAAAATAAGCATAAAACCTACGACTTAATAAACCGAAACATAAACCTAAACCTTAAGAATGGGCATAACCTTGATGATAGGAACATCACCGTCAACCGCCAGATCCGTGGATGAGGTAAAGGAAGGAAGCTATCGTGGTGGTGGGGGATCTGAGGTGCGGTGGATATGGTGGTGGTCGTTAGAGCAGTGGTGGTTATTGAAGTGGGACGAGTGACGTAGGTTACAACCTTGGTTGTGGCAGATCAAGAGATCAGAGATATGACAGTTGATCTCGCAACACGAGAGGATGGGTTGGTTCTGATGAGAACAGGAGAAATTGAAGAATGGCTGATCCTATCTACTACTTATGGAGCTATGTGTTTATAGGAGAGATGGTTCTAATTATCTAGGGTTTTTGATTTTGCTCTATGCGTGCTCATTTAAATTTATGTTGTCGCCTATGTCTTAAAAAACTTGGTGTGTTACTTGGTTGATGAAATCAAAAAGAAGAAATGATGAATCTAAATTTATTCTTTATTAAAAAAACTAAAACCCTAAACCCTAAACTAAAACTTGAACCTTAAACCTAAACCCTAAACCCTAAACCCTAAATCCTAAACCCTAAAATCCTAAACCCTAAATCCTAAACCCCAAAACTGAAACCAAAAACCCTAAACCATAAACCCTAAACCTTAAAATCCTAAACCATAAATGATAAATCGTAAACCCTAAACCCAAAATCCCAAACCCTAAACAAACCCTAAACCCTAAACCATAAACCCAAAAAAGCTAAAAACCTAAACCTAAACTAAATAAAACCTAAAAGTAAAATAAATAAAAAAACCTAAACTAAAATAAAATAAAACAAAAACCTAAATCTAAACCTAAACCTAAAAAGAGATGAAAATAAAAAAAATAAAAACTCAACTAATAAAATAAATAAATACTAAACTAAACTAAAAAAAAAATAAAAATCCTAAATACAATAAAAACTAAACCTAAAATAAAATAAAATAAAAACCTAAACTTAAAAAATAAATCTAAAAACAAAACCTAAAAGTAAATAAAAAATAAACCCTAAACTAAAATAAAACCTAAACCTAAAATAAAAATAAAATAACATAAACCTAAACTAAAATAAACTAAACTAAAATAAATAAAACCTAAACCCAAACCTAAAATAAACTAAACCTAAACCTAAACCTAAACTAAATAAAATAAAATAAACTAAAAATAAACCTAAACATAAATTAAAAAAATATAACCTTAAAATAAACCTAAATTAAAAACCTAAAACCTAAACCTAAAAAAATAAAATAGAAAACATAAACCTAAACCTAAAAGTAAAAAATAAGGCATTAACCTAAAAAAATAAAACAAAAATAAAACTAACCTAAAAAACAAACTTAAACCTAAAAAATAAACTAAAATAAATAAACCTAAAATAAATAAACTAAACTAAATAAAAATAGAAATAAACCTAAATAAAAATAAAATATAAATTAAATAAATAAAATAAAATAAACTAAATAAACCTAATCCTATGAGTTTAATTAATTTAAAATAATAAAAAAATAGAATAAAAAATAAAAATGCTAACCCTAAACCCTAACTGCTAAACTAACCCTAAACCCTAAACCCTAAAACCCTAAACCCCAAAACCTAAACCCTAAACCCTAAAACCTTAAAATCTAAACCTAAACTAAAATAAAATCTAAAATAAAATAAATAAAACCCTAAATCTAAAAATAAGAAAACCTAACTAAAATTAAAATTCAAAATTAAAAATAAAACCTAAACCTAAACCTAAAAAAAAATATAATAAAAAAGCTAAACATAAACCTAAAATTAAAATAAACCATAACCTAAATAATAAAATTATAAACTAAACAAAAATAAACCTAAAGTTAAACCTAAAACTAAAGATAAACTAAAATAAAACCTAAAATAAATAATCTAAACTAAATACAAATATAAATAAAAATAAACTAAAATAAATAAAAAATAAACTAAATAAACCTAAACCTACTTTTTTACTTAATTTAAAAAATAAAAAAAATAAAAAAAACCTAACCCTAAACCCTGTTGGTTATTCTTTTGCCTTGGTTTTGTGTTTGGTTATTCTCCTGGGATTAACCTCTATTGGGTATGTTGTTTGCAGCACATTTTGTATTGTTATTATGCTTCTAGTCGTGTTAGTCTTTATTGCTAGGGAAGTTTTATTTTTTGGCTGCTCCTCACTAGCTGCTATTGTTGCCTTCTCTTGTGGCTATGCTTCTTTTGGACCACTATTGTGTGGTGCTTTGTTGGTTTTCTACATTTCCTTGGCTGATGGGAATGCTTCCTTTGTTGGTTACTTATGATGGGTTATTCTCTGGTAGTTACCTTATGGCTATTTTACTTAGCTGGTTTGGTTGGAGGAATTTTAGTTGTCCTTGGAATCTTGGTTGGTTGATTTTTTTTCCTTGTTGGTCTTTTCCTTCTTCTTGGATAATTTGCTAAAGTCTTTTGTTGTGCTTGTTGAACCATTATTGATCCTTTTGGATTGAAATTTTTAGTTTCTGGTGGTTGGTGGCTATCTTTGGCCCCCTTTTATGTGGAAGTTTTATCTTCTAGTGATTTGCACTACTGCAATTTTATGTTTCCTTGATGGTTTCATTTCATCTTTAGTCATTTGTCATTTGTATTTTATTTGGCTTGTTGCTACTTGGGACATTGGCTTGAGGGCTCCTATCTTGGTTTTATTGGTTGTTTCACTATTAATTGGAATTTGGTTTTGGTGGTTTTGGTTTTCCTGTGGTATGCTGGTTGTGCTTGTTTAATGGTGTATGATCTTGAACTTTGTGGACTTTGGCCTTGTATTGTATGTGCTCGGCTATGATGGCTTTGATGTTACAAACCTCTTCTAGTTGGTAGCATTACATATGATTGTAACCATTCTTCATGAAGTTTGGATGCTCATATGTATTGTTGCCCCTTGAGATGACCCTAACTGAGCCTGAGCCTTCTCGTTCTCAGCTCTCTCCTTTTCCAATCTTCATACTTATTCTTTTTACTATGACTTTTGCCTTTGAAGAATTTTGTAGATTTCTTTTACAGGTTCGAACTTTATAGAAGGAATGGTTATTACTCAGTCAAGCCAAGCATTGTTGCTGTAGATCTTGCTTATCTTGCTTTCTCAAAGGAATCATGAACTACTGCCGACTCATCCTTTTACTGATTTTAGGATTTGTTTTAATCTTACTATGTGTCTTTTTTCTCTTATGATTTTTAGTTGTTGAATTTGCTCTTTATTTTCTTTTCTTTTTCTAATGTACTTAGATGGGGTTTAGCTCTTAGGTTTCTTGTAAAGAGTAGAATTTTAGCTTTTGCCCCTTTAAGGACATTGTATTTTTTCCTTTTATAAAAATCTAACTTTCCCAAAAAAAAACCTAAATAACCATAAACCCTAAACCCTAAACCCTAAACCTTAAACCCTAAAACCTAAATTCTAAACCCTAAACCCTAAACTCTCTTAAAAAAAACCTTAAACCCTAAACCTTTAACCCTAAGCCCTAAACTAAAACCTAAACCCTAAACCTAAAACCTAAACACTAAACCTTAAACCCTAAAAACCCTAAACCCTAAACCCCAAACCCTAAACTCTAAAACCCTAAACCATAAACCCTAAAACCTAAACCTAAATTAAAAAATAAAATAAAATAAAATAAATTCCTAAACTAAACCTAAACCTAAACCTAAACCTTTACCTAAAGCTAAACTTAAAAATAAAATAAAATAGAACATGAAAACTAAACTAAAATAAAATAAATAAAACCAAAACTAAACTAAAAAATTAAATAAACCTAAAAATAAAAAACCTAAATAAAATAAAAAAAACCTAAATAAAATAAAAACTAAACCTAATATAAAAATAAAATAAACATAAAATAAAATAAAATATAAACTAAATAAAAACTTAAACCTAAAAAATAAATCTCAAAATAAATAAAAAATAACAACTAAACCCTAAACTAAAAAAAAACCAGAAACCTAAAATAAAAATAAAATAAACCAAATAAAATAAACCTAAACCTAAACTAAAAGAAGCTAAACTAAAATAAATAAACCTAAAACTAAAAAAAAAAATAAACCTAAACCTGCTAAAAAAAAACTAAAAACCTAAATAATAACCAAAACTAACCCAAAAAAAAATTAAATAAAACCTAAACCTAAACCTAATAATTAAAATAAACCCAAAAACCTAAAAAAAAAGTAAAAAAAAAACTAAAATAAAACTAAATTAAAATAAGCTAAAATAAAAACCTAAACTAAAATAAATAAACTAAACTAAATAAAATAAAAATAAAACCTAAATAAAATTAAAAAAATAAAAACTAAAAAATAAAATAAACTAAATAAACCTAAACCTAATTTTTTTTTTAAATAAAACCTAAACCCTAAATCCTAAATCCTAAATCATAAACCCTAAACCCTAAAGCCTAAACCCTAAACTAAACCTAAATAAACCTACAACCTAAAACTAAAACACTAAGGCACCTAAACCTTTAACCCTAAACTAAACCTAAAATACTAAACTATAAAAAACCTCCTAAATACCTAAAAAACTATAAACCAAAACCCTAAACTAAACCTAAACCCTAAAAAAAATCATAAACCTAACCTAAACCTAAAACTTAAACTTAAACCTAAACCCTAAACCTAAACTATAAACTATACCTAAACCTAAACTATAAACTCTAAATAAAAATACAATAAATTAAACCTAATCTAAAACTTACCTAAAAACCCTAAATCTAAACTCTATACCTAAACCATAAACCTAAAACCCTAAAACCCTAAACCTAAACTTAAAAAATTATAAAACCTAAACTATAAAATAAAATAAACCCTAAATAATCCTAACCCAAACTAAACTAAAAGATAAAACCTAAACTAACCTAAACCTAAAAGCCTAAAGCCTAATAAACCCTAAACTAAACCTTAAACCTAACCTAAAGTAACTAAATAAATTAAAAAATAAACTTAAAACCTAAAATGGAATAAACATAAACCTAAACCTAACCCTAAGAGTGGATAACTTGACAAATAAACATCATACAACCTAAAAATAAAATAAAATATAGTGGTGGTGGGGATCTAGATAAAATATTATGGAGGCTAGTGATGGAGAAACAAAAGGTAATGGGAGAGATGATATGATGGTGGATCCGCTACTGAGAGGTATAAACAAGAAACTAATACTTCGATCTTTTGCTTATGGAACTCTTCATAGGAGATGGTTACCTAGGGTTTTGATTTGTTCTATGTCATTTTTTTACCTATGTTGTAGAAAAGTTAAAACTAAGTGATGAGTTCAAAGAAGAAATGTTGAATATGAATTAAAAAAACCAAAACCCTAAACCCTAAATTAAAACTTGAACCCTAAACCTAAAACCTAAACTCTAAACCCTAAATCTTAATCCCTAATCCTTAATCCATAAAACCCTAATCCCTTAACCCTAAACCCTAAACTCTAAACACAAAATCCTAAATGTTAAACCCCAAATGCCAAACCCAAAATCCTAAACCCAAAACCATAAACTAACCCTTAACCCTGAAAAGAAAATAAACCTAAAAAGAAAATAAACCTAAACTAAATTTTAAAAATAAAATAAACTTAAAAATAAAAACCTAAATAAAATAAAAACTATATGTAAAATAAAAATAAAATAAACCTAAAGTAAAATAAAATTAAATTAAATTAAATTAAATAAAAACTAAGTAAAAGCCTAAAAAAAACCTAAAATAAAACTAAAACAAATAAAAATAAAAAACTTAAACCTAAAATAAACAAAATAAAATAGTAAACCTAAACTAAAATATAAAAGAAAATAAAACTAAACCTTAACCTAAAATAAACTAAACCTAAACCCAAAACTAAATATAAAATAAACTAAAATAAACTTAAACCAAAACTAAAAAATAAAACCTAAAATAAACACCCAAAACCTAAACCAAAAAAATAAAATAAAAACCTTAACCTAAACCTTAAAAAAAACCTAAACCTTTAAAACCTAACCAAAATTAATAAATCTAAGCTAAAAAACATAAACTTAAACCAAACCTAAAAAATAAACTAAAATAAAAAATAACTAAATAAATAAACATAAAATAAAAAACTAAAAATAAAAAATAAACCTAAATAAAAATAAATAAAATGAACTAAAATAAATTAAAAATAAACTAAATAAACTTAAACCCACCAGTTTACTTAATTTTAAAAAACCCTAAACCTAAAATAAACTATAAATCCCCTAAACCCTAAAATACCCTAAACCTTAAAAACCTAAACCCTAAATCCTAAACCCTAAAAAACCATAAACCCTAAACCTTAAAGTCTATACTAACTTAAACCCTAAACCCTAAACTCTCAAAACCATAAACCCTAAACCCTAAAACCAAACCCAAACCCTAAACTCTAAACCCTAAATCCTAAACCCTAAACTAAATTGGGTTTTGTTTCTACTTTGCTTGAATTTAATACCCTAAAGGTTTGGTTTTTCACCTACTATCTTCCCACCTTATTACTAAATGAGATGGTTTGTACCACCTTTATTCTATTTTCTATGTTGGTTTAACTCCTTGAACTAATTACTTTTCTGTTTTTTCATGGTTGGATGGCCTTCCTAGTAACTATTATTGTTCACTTTAAATTCTTTGCAAAATTTCTCTACTTTTGGGGTTGCCTCTAGTTATTATTTATTATTGGATCCTTCTTTTTCCTTAGTTTTGTATTTGATTATTCTCTTGGGATTAGCCTCTACTGGGTGCATTATTTGCAGCACGTTTTATGTTATTATTATGCTTTTTTTAGCTTAGTCTTTATTGTTGGGGATGTTTTGTTTTTTCTCTAGATGTGGTATTTTCTCTGGACAGAACCCATGTTGTGTGGTGCTTTGTTGATTTTTTACTTCTCCTGGGCTACTAGGGATGCTTCTTTTATTGGTTACTTATGATGGGCTATTCTTTGGAGGTTGCCTTATGGCTATTTTACTAATCTAGTTTGGTTGGAGGACTTTTAGTTGTCTTTGGAATCTTGGTTGGTTAATTTTTTATTTTTTGTTGGTTATTTCCCTATTAATTTACCATGTGTTTGGTGCTTGTCGATGGCTATTATTGGTGTTTTAATTTTGTTCTAGCCTCTCTCTAGATTATTGTGATTAGTCTATTATGGTTTCTGTTTGGTGGTTCTAAATTTAGTCTTTGCTCTTTGTAATAACTAAACCGCCATGGATGTTTGCTTATATCAAGTACTCAAGATGGATTTGATGTTACTCACCTCTTCTCTTTGATTGGTAGCATTACATATGATTGTAACCCTTCTAAGTTTGGATGCTCATATGTTGCCCTTTAAGATGATCCTAACTAGAGCCTACTCATTCTCAAACCTCATTTTCTTTTTTATCTTTATCCTTTAAACTTTTCCTTTGTAGTGTTTATCTTTAGGTTGGAACTTTATAATGTTCATTACTAACCCAAGTGTTAAATCTTCCTTATCTTGCTTTTTCAAAGGAATCATGAATTTGACTCATCCTTTTACTATTTTAATTTATTTTAGTCTTACTTTTGGATTTTTCTTTATGCTATTTAGTATTTGCTCTTGTTTTCTTTACTTTTATAATGTACTAGATATTTAGGTTTTAGCTTTGCTCTATAAATTTTAGAGACTTTAACATTATATCTTTTCCATTTATGATAATAAAATTCTAACTTTCCCCAAAAAAATCTTAAACCATAAATAACCCTAAACCTTAAATCCTAAACCCTAAATCCTAAACCCTAAACCCTAAACCCTAAACCCCAAATCCTAAACTCTAAACCCCAAACCCTAAACTCTAAACCCAAAACAAACCCTAAACCTAAAACCCTAAACCCTAAAAAGCTAAAAGTCTAAACCTAAACTAAATAAAACCAAAAAATAAAATAAATATAAAACCTAAACAAAAATAAAATAATAAAATAAATCTAAAATCTAAACCTAAACTTAAACCTAAAAAAAGAAAAAAAATAAGAAATAAACTAAAATAAATAAGAGCCAAAACTAAACTTAAAAATAAAAAACATTAATAAAATAAAAACTAAACATAAAATAAAAAATAAAATAAACCTAAAATAAAATACAATAAAAATTGAACCTAAAAAATAAACCCAAAACCTAAAAATAAAATCCTAAACCATAAACCCTAAAAAAAAATATAACCCTAATCCCTAAACTAAACCCTAAACCTAAAACCATAAATAAAACCTAAACCTAAACCCTAAACATAAATAAACTAAACCCTAAACTAAAAAAATCTAAACTCAAACTAAACCTAAGCCCTAAACATTAAACTAAAACCTAAACCCTAAACCTAAAAACTAAACCCTAAACACTAAACCCTAAACCCTAACCTAAACCCTAAAACCATAAACCATAAACCCTAAACCCTAAACCCTAAAACTTAAACATAAATAAAAAAATAAAAAAAATAAAAGCTTAAACTAAAACCTAAACCTAAACCCAAAAAGAAAATTAAATAAAAATTAAAAACTAAACTAAAATAAATAAAACTAAACCTAAAAGGAAACTAAACCTAAAGCTAAACCTAAAAAATAACTAAACTAAAAGCCTAAACTAAAATAAATAAATAAATAAACTAAACTAAAAATAAATAAACTTAAATAAAAAATAAATAAAATAAACTAAAATAAACAAAATAATAAACTAAATAAACCTAAACCTTTAGTTTACTTAATATTAAAAAAATAAAAAAATAATAAAAAAATAAAAATAAAAATAAAGATAACCCTAACCTAAAATCGTAAACCTTAACACTAACCCTAAACCCTAAAATCCAAAAAACTAAACCTTAAACCCTAAACCCTAAACCCTAAATCATCTAACCAACAACCCTAAACCCTTAATCCTAAACTCAAAACCCTAAACACTAAACCTATACCCTAAACCCTAAAAATCTAAAAACCTAAACTTATACTAAATAAAACCTCTAGTATTAGCCTAATTTTATTGCCTCCCAATTCCTTGTTTGTTGATAGATCCTAATTTTGCCTTGGTTTGGTGTTTGCTTATTATTCTAGTATTAGCCTCACTCATTTTTGTAGCATGTTTTATGTTATTATTATGCCTTTTGTTGGTCTTATTTTGGGGAAGTTTGGTTTTTTTCTAGTCTGCTGCTATTTCCTTTCTATGGTTGTGCTTCTTTTGGACCTTGCTTTGTTGGTTTTCTACTTTTCCTTAGGTGATAGGGATGCTTCATTTGTTGGTTACTTATGATGGGTTGTTCTCTAGTGGCTGCCTTAAGATTGTTTTACTTAGCTTGTTTAGTTGGAGGACTTTTAGTAGTCTTTGAAATCTTGGTTGGTTGATTTTTTTTTCTTTGTTGGTCTTTTCCTTCTTCTTGGACAATTTGTTGGAGCCTTTTGAAGGCTAAATTATAAACCCTAAACCCGAAAAACATAAAACCTAAAACCCAAAACCAAAAACCCTAAACCCTAAACCCTAAACCTTAGCCCGAAACCCTAAACCCTAAACATAAATGTAAAGTAACCAAAAAAATTAAAAAATAAATCTAAACCCTAATTCCTTTTAAACCTAAACTTAAACCTAAACCTTAAGAATGTGTAGAACCTTGATTACATGAACATCACTATCAACCGTTCGCTAACAAGGGAAGCTAAGGTGGAGGCGGATCATAGTGGTGGTGGGGATCCGGAGGTGTGGATATGGAGGTGGTGGAATAGTGGTGGTTATGGAAGCGAGGAGCGAGGTTATAGCCATGGTGGCGGAGGGGAGATCAGGATGATGGTGATACTCTGGAGAGGTCGGTTCGATGGGAACTGGAAAAATTGAAGAATGATTCAATCTGCTACTTATAGAACTATGTCATCATAATAGAGATGGTTCTAGTTATCTAGGGTTTTTGATTTGCTCTATGCGTGCTAAATTTTGATCTATGTAATCACTTGTGTCTTAGAAAGCTTGGTGTGTTACTTGGTTGAGGAAATCAAAAAGAAGAAATGTTGAATCTGAATTTGTTCTCTGTTAAAAAAAACAAAAACCCTAAATCCCAATCTTTAAACCCTAAAAAACCCTAAACACTAAAGCCTAAATACTAAAGCCTAAACCCTAAACCCTAAACCCTAAACCCTAAACCCTAAATCCTAAACCCTAAAAACCTAAAAACCTAAACCTAAACTAAATAAAACCTAAAAATAAAATAAATAAATAAAACTAAACCAAAATAAAATAAAATAAAAACATAAACTGAAACCTAAACCTAAAATAATCTAAAAAAACTAACCTAAATAAATAAAATAAATAAAAAATAAAAAAATAGAACTTAAAAAAAATAAAATAAAATAACCTAAATAAAATAAAAACTAAACCTTAAATAAAAATTAAATAAACCTAAAATTTATAAACTAAACCTAAATAAAATAAAAAAACCTAAATAAAAATCTAAAATAAAAATCTAAAATAAAAACCTAAATAAATTAAAAACTAAACCTAAAATAAAAAGAAAATAAACCAAAAATAAAATAAAATAAAAACTAAATAAAAATCTAAACTTAAAGAATAAACCTAAAAAACCAAAAAATAAATAAAAAATAAAACAAAAACCTAAACCTAAAATAAAAAATAAGAAACCCAAATCTAAACTAAAATAAATAGAACCTAAACATAGACCTAAAATAAACTAAACCTAAACCTAAACCAAAACTAAATAAAATAAAATAAACTAAAAATAAACCTAAACCTAAACTAAAAAATAAAATTTAAAAATAAATCAAAAGTAAAATAAAAGCCTAAACCTAAACTTAAAAATAAAAAATAAAACATAAAACTAAAAAATAAACCTAAACTTAAACCTAACATAAACTAAACCTAAACCTAAACCTAAACTTAATAAAATAAAATAAACTAAAAATAGACTAAAACCTAAATTAAAAAAGAAAATCAAAAAATAAACCTAAAATAAAACCTAAAAACCTAAACCTAAAAAAATAAAATAAAACCTAAACCTAAAAAAAAAAAATAACCTAAAATAAAATAAAATAAAACTAAACTATAAAAAATAAACCTAAGCCTAACCCTCAACTTAAAAAATAAACTAAAATAAAAGAACTAAACTAAAATAAATAAGCTAACCTAAATAAAAATAAAAATAAACCTAAATAAAAATAAAAAATAAAATAAACTAAAATAAATCAAAAATATACTAAATAAACCTAAACCTACCTATTTACTTAATTTTTTAAAAATTAAAATAATAAATAATAAATAAAAAAAACCCTAACCGTAAACCCTAAATCTAACCCTAAACCCTAAACCCTAAACCCTAAACCCTAAAAGAAAAAATAGCCACCAACAACCCGCCAACCATAAAACACAAACAATAAATACCCACCAATGCATGCCACTAGCAAAAAAGGACCATATCCACCATCCAAATAAGCAGAGCCACAAACTAAGAGAAAGAAAAAAAGCCACAAAGGATCAACCAAACCAAATCAGAAGTAGAGCCACCAAACCATAAAGGGAAGAAAAGTCACCAAAACCTAAACAGCCCAACTAGCTCAAAGAAACTAAAGGGAAGCAACATAGTAGAAAAACAAAAAACCCATGAGCACCAAAACCCAACAAAGCCAAAGGAAGCCAACCACCTGAAAGAAAATCCAAACAGGCCAAAGCAATACCCAAAACTATAAGACAAGGCACCAATCACCCAAGTGCCCGGACAAAGGCCAATGAAACAACTAGGCCAAACCAACTAAAGGAAAATCAAACAACTAAAGAAAAATAACAAAAATATAAAAGAAACTAATATATGGTAACAAATTTAATCTAAATTAGACAAACCTCTTAAATGCTTAGAATATATTATCATTGGTAAACAAAGTAAACTGAGAGATCGCACCCCAAACTAGCTAAAAAATCAAGTACAGAGTTACCTTCTCTAAAATATGTGTAATTTTAAAAGAAAGTTTAGAGATAATAGCTTTAATATTTCTAATTAAATAGAAAATCCCAGCATTACCCTTTTGGCTAGAATTGATCATAATAACAACCATATTAGCATAAGATTCCAACCAAATTGTTTAAAAATTTTTCTCTAAACAAAGCTTAAGAGCATAAAAAATAGCCATCAATTTAGCAAAAATAATTGATTTAATAGAAAGAAGAGTGGAAAATTCCAAGATTATATTCCCATGATTGTTTCTAAAAATACCACCACAACATGACTTATTATGTGCAACAGAGCCATCAGTATTAATTTTAATACAACAATTAGGAGGCTTAATCCAATGAATAATTTTATATTTAGGAGATGAGTCACAATATGGAAAACTGATACCCAATTCAGAGGCAACAACCTTACACCATGTAAAATTAGTACCATTGAGAAGAGCAGACTTATGTAAAGAAAAATCTTTTCTTTAGTCCTAGTAATAATCCTCTTATGGTTCATAGGCACATCATGATGTTTATCATTTCTATTAAATAAACCAAATCAAAGTAATACCACCATAATTTTGATATGCCCTAATTAATAAAAATAAGAATTAAGTTGCATTAACGTTAAATTGCCATTAAAATAACTTAAGTTAAATAAATCCTTATACCAACCCCAAACTTTAGAGGCAATGGCACCATTAACAAAAAAAATTAAAATTATTAATATGGAAACAACACATGCATTTGGAAGGTATATAATCATCTTTGTCCCAAAGTAAAGAGTCAACAATAATATATTCCCTTAAAATTTTCCGCATAAGGATAGAGTTAGAAGTAGGTATAATATTATTCCAAATTCTAAGGAAAACAAGAGAAGTGGAGTTTTTAACTTTAACATAATGCTAAGTATCTTTAAAAGAAAATTCTCTACTACTAGAAATTTTAAAAAGAATTTAATCTAAAAAATTACCATCAATAGAAAAATTAATGAAGTTATTACTAATGAAATCAAGAATTTACTCATTTAAAAGAGAGAAATTCCATTCCCCATTATAAATAAAATGACTAACTTTCAAAGAGGAAGTAGAATAGGTATAAGTAATGAATCAATGTAAAAGTCCCCTATCTAGTTATCTTGCTAAAAGAAGGAAGACCCAATATAAATACCCCAAAAAAATGAGAGGTTCCACTTTCCATTTAATATCATAAGGTCATTTCCAAACAATAGAATCACCATGTTTATAATAAAATGAAACGATACTTACCTTTGCAATATTTAAATTTCATGAATTTATAAAGACTTCCATTTTTTGAAAATTCCACCAAAGTTTATAAGAAAAACATTGGTGGAGTCCATCAAAATTACCCAAGGCCTACTTCATAAATAGTATACATATTGGACCAAGAAGTCCAATGAATTTTGGGAATTCCTAGAACCCAAAAAACTTATTAAAAGTCTTTCAATCCGATAAGAATAAGGGAATTAGGAACAATATTAAGCAAAGAAAAAGGAAGAGAATAAAGAGTACTTTTAATAACATTAATCTACCACCAAATGATAAAAAATGAAATTGGGTAGAAATTTTATTTTGAATATTATGAATTACCTCATTAAAGAGATGGGATCTCTTATGACCATAATATAAAGGGGAGCCTAAATATTTAATAGAAGATTTTGATGAGAAAACTAGTGATATCCATTATTTTATTAATTCTATGAATAGAGGTAGTAGAAGTGATAAAATAACTTTTATGATACTAATCAAAAGGCCACTTTCCTTTTCAAATTTATTTAAAAAACCCTTAAGCATTTCAACATAATGCAATGAGCCATTACAAAATATTATGAAATCATTAGCAAAGCTTAAATGAGAGATAGCCAAACCACTAAGATTCCCAAAATACATACTAGAATTCTTCTAAAAAAAGATTAATCCAACAAGTCAAATATTCAATCGCAATAATAAAAAGCGATGGAGAAAGAGGGTCACCTTGTCTTATACCTTGAGAGGAATCAAAGAAACCAAAGTGTTCACCATTGATAACTAATGAAAACAAAAAATTTCTAATTATATTGTTAAACAAAGAAACAAAATGATTAAAAAAACCAAATAAAAATAGAATTCTATTAAGAAAATCCCAAGAAATGTTATCATAAGCTTTTGTGATGTCAAGCTTAAAAGTAAATTGTCACCTCTAGTTTTAACATTCAAATCATGAATCAATTCTTGAGCAAGCAAGATGTTATCCAAAATAGTTCTTCCTTTCATAAAGCTTTGATTAGAGATATAATCTTAGGAAAAAACTTACTAAGTTTATTAGTCAAAATTTTAGAAATCAATTTATTGAAAAAGTACAAAGACTAATTGGTCTAAAGCCATTCCAAAAGTGAATTATAATTAGAATACGAACAATACAAGTGCTAGTAAAATATTTAGAATAGAATTCCTAAAAAAATCCTTAATAGCATTAACAAGATTAGCTTTAATAATAAACCAAGCTTTTGAAAGAATAAAGTAGTGTAACCATCCAAACTTGCAAATTAATCAACATTCATACCATTATGAATAAAAATTTTCTCATCGAAGGAGGAGTAACCAAGCACTCATTATCCTCTATAGACATATAAGGGATGATAGAGATTGGATTAATGCTCAAGTTGACAATTTTATTTAAAAGATCTTTAAAATAATTAAGAAATATATCCTCTTTTTGGTAAGCCAAGCACCATCAAAGTTCTTGATTTTATGAATGCACCCAAGAACACTTCTTCTTTCATTATAAAGCATAAAATATTTAGTGTTTCTTTCCCTCATAAAGATGCTTAGAGGCTTTTGTCTCCAATAAGTATCCTCCATATAAAACTTAATTAGATTATTTTTAGTTTTAGAAGAAACAAAAAAAGGAGAATCAAGAATAACAAGTTCTTCCAAATATTTCACCTTTGTTCCATATTCTTGATATTATCAAAATATTTTAAAATAGTTTCTACTCCACCAAGTGATATTATGCTTAAGCCTTTAAGCTAATCCAAAACCTCATCATACCAAATGCAAAATCATCAGGAGAAAGAGGATCAAACCAATTATAAGCAATAACATCAAGAAAACTTTTATCTTGTAGCCACATATTTTGAAAATAAAACATTTTAATGATATTATTGTTATGAACAATATCCTTAATAGAAATCAAAAGAGGAGCATGATCCAAGAGAGTTCTACTAAGATGCTCCACCAAAGTTAATGGCCAATGGTTTAACCAATAATTATTAAATAAGGAATGATCCAACCATTGCCACAATCTATGATTATTCCAAGTAAATTGAGAACTAATGAAACCAACATCATGAAGATTACAATCCAAAATCATATTTGTAAATTCTTCCATTGAATGTAAATTTGGCAAAGAACCCCCTTTCCTTTCATTCAAAGAATGGACCATATTGAAATCCTCACCAATAATCCAGGAATCATTAACAACAGAAAAAAAACTAGATAATTGATCTCAAAGAATTATCCTCTCTAACTTGTTACAAGCAGCATAAACAAAAGAGCCAAAAGCATGATAATCACCAAATGAAATATCCACAATAATAACTTGATGAAAATCATTAAAACATAAATAATAAGAGAATTATTCCAAAATAATCAAAATTTATTATTACTATTGAAATAAAAGTTGATAAAACCAATCATCCTGGTTGCATGCATTATTTTAAAAGAAAAAAAAATAAGAGGTTCAAGAATAACCAAGAAACCAACATTATAAATTTTACAAAGATTCCTAATTCTATTCCACAAGAAGAGTACCAATGCCCCTCACATTCCAAATAAGAAAGTTAAACATTATTTTTATTAGGCAAAGAAGATGAAGAAGATCGAGATCTAGAAACTTTAGAGGATAATTTTAAACTATTTTTCCTTTTCACAAAAATAGTTTGAAAATCGATCTCATTCTCCATTGATTCATCATCAAAAAATATTTATCAACATTATTAACAATAGATTTAGAGAAAATCCCATTTGACAAGAAGACAAATCCTCTTTATCCATTAAAGAGAATTATCACTAAGTAAAGTACCATCTAGAATAACAGTTAAAGAATGGGAAAAAATAGGTTTATTAAGCAAACAAACACTTGGCAGCACTTTATCAACAAGCACCATACCATCATTCTTGCCCAAATTCAAAGAAGATAAAACAATATTTTATTTTAAAAATTTTTGAGGAGAAATAATAACCATTTTCTATAAGATTTTAGCAACATAAATCTCTTTAGAATCTGAAACTAAAACATGAAAATCATCCACTTACAAATTGTGAATAATAAAATAATATGAAATTGAACTCTCCAAAACAAGTTTCATAAGCATTTTAACAAGCTTATCACTACCACTTACATTGGGAATAAACATTAGAAACATTAGAACATTAGAAACATCAACAATATCATTCATACCATTATCCTTTTCATTTAAAGTAGTTTTTCTTTTATCACTTTTTAAATCTCCAATTTTGCCAACAAAACCTTGGGATCTTTAACCACTTTCTTTAAAGATGTGGATGAGTAACAAAACATTAAGACATCATGTCCATGAGTTTTGCAATGATTGTAGAAAGCTCGACTAGTTATTCAATATCAAATCAGCACATAATAGCAGAACACCTTTGAAGGTCAGTATGAAGGTTTAAAGAAATATAAGAAGAAGTTGAAGAATCCTTATGAGATAAAGCATCTTTGAAGGATTTAGAGGCAAAAGGTTTAGCTATACCCAAAGAATTGGAAGCCCGAGCCAGAGAAACTGTAGCATTTGGTTTTCCCCAAGTATTCATAGAAACTGACACCATGGCAAATGTTACCACTTAAGAACCGAACATGGATCAATAAAGGCCAAAAAGATTCAAAATAAACCATAAGAAATTTTTGGAAAACTAGCTCATAAATGATGAGAAAGAGAATGAAAAAG
This sequence comes from Cymbidium sinense, assembly GCA_021442155.1. NCBI lineage: Eukaryota > Viridiplantae > Streptophyta > Magnoliopsida > Asparagales > Orchidaceae > Cymbidium > Cymbidium sinense. The sequence continues at coordinate 187,402,471 of CM038220.1, forward strand.
ATTCAAGAATCATTAGAGCTCGGGACAGGGAGGGGTTTTTTTTTTCATTTTTTGGTTTATTTTTTGGTTCTTTTTGTTTTTTTTTATTTTGTTTTTATTTTGGGTTTGGAGTTTAGGGTTTAGGGTTGTAAGTTATAGGTTTTTACGGTTTAGTTGGAGCAAAAAAATTTGGCAGATTGATGGTAGGTATTAGAACTTTGTTGGTTATTGGTTATGGGTTAGCTCCATAGCTGAGGTAAGTTTAGTTGTGATGGCTGGGATGTTTTCTTTATTTTATTTTGGCTGGTAGCATTATTTGTGACTGTAACCCTTCTTTAGAGTTTGGATACTCATAAATTTGTTGCTCCTTTAGTTGATTATGATTGAGCGTGAGCCTTATCTGTGGCTTTTATTACTTTTCTCTCTCTCTCTCTGTTCTTACCTTTCTTTTCATCTTTCCTCTTAGCTTATCTCCACTTAAGTTTCTTGCAAGTTTTTTTTTTAAATCTTGGGGTCTTACAGGTGGTTTGTGATCTTTCAGAGGGTTTGATTTGTTGTTAAGTTTTCTTTCTTTTCTTTTTTGCTTTTCTTTTTCTCTTGTATTAGGGGATTTATCTCTTTAGGCTTTATTGTAGCTTTTTGAGCATTAGTTTTTTGGAGATTTATCCGCTTTTAAGGACTTTATAATCCTTTTCTTGTGGCAATAAAATTTTCCATTTTGAAAAAAACCATAAACCCCAAACCCTAAACCCTAAAAAAACTAAACCTAAACTAAATAAAAACTAAACATAAATAACATTAAAAAATAAAATAAATTAAAATCCTAAACATATACCTAAAAATAAAATAAAATATTTAATTAAAACTAAACTAAACTAAAATAAATGAAAACCTAAATTAAACTAAGAAAATAAAATAAACCTAAATAAAAAAACCTAAATGTAAAATAAAAATAAAATAAAATGAAATAAAATAAAAACTAATAAAAATCTAAACCTAAAAAATAAACCTAAAAATAAATAAAAAATAAAATCTAAACCCTAAATGACAAAAAAAGACTTAAACCTAAAATAAAAATAAAATAAACAAAATAAAATCAACCAAAGACTAAACTAAAATAAACTAAGCTAAAGTAAACAAAACTAAACCTAAACCTAAATAAACTAAACCTAAACCTAAACCCAAACTAAATAAATAAAATAAACTAAAAAAACTAAACCTAAACTAAAAATAAAACCTAAAATAAACTAAAATCTACCTAAAAATATAAAACCTACACCAAAATAAAAATAAAACCTAAACATAAAATAAAATAAAAATAAAACTCACTAAAAAATAAACTAAAATAAACTAAAATAAATAAACTTAAAATAAATAAATAAATTAAATAAAAAAAATACACCTAAATAAATAAAAATAAAAACTAATAAATATAAAATAAACTAAATAAACTAAAATAAACCTAAACCTTTTGTTTATTTTTTTTTAAAAATAAACCCACTACTAAACCCTAAACCTACCTAAACCCTAAACCCTAAAACCATACCATAAACCCAAAACCCCTAAACCTTCCCCACCCTAAACCTTAACTGAAAGCATAAACCTAAACATTAAAACCTAAACCTAAACTCTAAACCCTAATCCCAACCCAAACTCTAAACCCCAAACCCTAAAACAAAACCTAAACTAACTAAATAAATTAAAAAATAAACCTAATCCTTAAAACCTAATAAACATAAACCCAAAGAATGGGTAGAACCATTACATAAGGAACTTCACCATCAAACAAGCTTAGTCTAGATAAGCCAGAGGCAGTGATTATCACAGTGGTGGTCGGGGATCTGGAGGTGCTCGTGGATACAGAGGTGGTGGTCACAGCAGTGGTGGTTATGGAAGCGGAAGGAGTGACGGAGGTTACAGCCGTGGTGGTGGTGGAGGGAGAGATCAGGGATATGATGGTGGATTCCGCTACTCGAGAGGCTGTGGTGGTTTTAATGGGAACTAGAAAGCGAAGAATGCGGTTGATGGATCTGCTTATGGAACTATATCTTTTCTGAGAGATAGTTCTAGTTATCTAAGGTTTTTTGATTTGCTCTATGCATTCTTATTTTTTATCTATGTAAACGTGCGAAAACTTGGTGTTTCTTGGTTGATGAAATCAAAAAAAAAAGAATTTGAATTTGTTCACTGTTAAAAAAAAACCAAAAACCCTAAACTCTAAACTAAAACCTCACCCTAAACCCTAAAAAAAAACCTGAACCTTAAACCCTAAAAACCCTAAACCCTAAACCCTAAACCTAAACCTAAACCTAAAACTAAAACTAACTTAAACTAAATAAAACCAAAAAAAATAAATAAATAAAAAAACCTAAACCTAAAAAAAAAAAAATAAATTAAATTAAACTAAAACCTAAACTTAAACCTAAACTTAATAAAAAAAATAAAATAAAACTAAAATAAAATAAAATAAATAAAACCTAAACTAAAATTAAAATAAAAAAAATAAAATAAAAACTAAATAAATAAAATAAAATAAACTAAAATAAAATAAAATAAAACTAAAATAAACCTAAACCTAAAAAAATAATTCAAAAATAAAATCTAAAACCATAAAAAAATCCACTAAAATAAAATAAAATAAACCTAAACCTACTAAATAAACTAAACTAAAATATAAACTAAAATAAAATAAACCTAAACCTACCTAAACTAAAAAAAAATAAAATACTAAAATAAACTAAACCTAAAATAAAATAAAACTAAAAATAAACCTAAAATAAAAAAAACTTAAAAAAAAAAAAAATAAAACATAAACTTGGACTTATAAATAAAAATAAACCCAACTTAAAATAAAATAAAAAAATTAAACTAAAATAAACCTAAACCTAAAATAAACAAAATAAAAACCTAAATAAATAAAAATAAAATCTAAAATTAAATAAAATAAAAATAAAATAAACTAAAATAAATAAAATAAACTAAATAAATTAAATAAACTTAAACATGTGGGTTTACTTTAAAAAACCTTAACCTAAACCCACAAACCTAAAACTAATACTAAACCTAAAGCTAAACCACCCCAAACCTGCACTGACCTAAAACCTAAACCCTAGGCCACCTAAACCTCAGCCCTAAACCTAAACCCTAGCTCTAACCCCTAAAAAACCCAACTTAAACAAACCCTAATCCAAAACCATGACCACACCCCAGATCCTAAACTCTAAACCTACACAAACCCACAAAACCACTGACCTCAAACCTAAACCCTAAACTAAACACTAAAACCCACAAACCCTAAACCCTAAAACTAAACATAAAACCTAAACCACCTAAACACCTAAACCCTAAACCCTAAATTCTAACCCCTAAACCAAAACCATTAAACTTATTTTCACTTTTTGGCCTAAGTTGGGTTATGTTCTTGACCTCTTGCTTCTGAGTTGGCCAGGTGGTTGCTATTTAGTGGTTCCTATGTTTCCAACTTGGGTTGGCTTGGTTTTTTCAAATGGGTGGCTGATGTCTTCTCTGCCTTGTTACTTTGTTTGCTAGTGGATGAGATGCTTTTTGCTCTGGATTTATTCTATTTTTTACACTGGTTGGTTTGTTGGCTCTCCTCTTGAACTCGAATTACTTTTTGTTAGTTTTTCATGGTTGAATGTGTGGCCTTCCTAGTGGGAACTACTGTTGGTTTTTCCTTTATGGGCCTTCTTTTGGAGAGTTTCCTAACTACTTGTTTGGGGGCTGCCTCTTAGTTTTTTTTTTATATTGTTGAATCCTTCTTTTTCTTTGGTTTTGTGTTTGGTTATTCTCCTGGGATTAGCCTCTATTGGGTGTGTTTTTTATGGAAGTTTTATGTTGTTACTATGCTTCTTGTCAAATTAGTCTTTGTTGCTGGGGAAGTTTGGTTTTTTGGCTGGACCTTGCTAGCTGCTACTATTGCCTCTCTATGGTGGTTGTGCTTCTTTTGGACCTCTATTTTGTGGTACTTTGTTGGTTTTCTACTTTTCCTTGGCTGCTGGGAATGCTTCCTTTGTTGGTTACTTATGATGGGTTGTTCTATGGTGGTTACCTTATGGCTATTTTACTTAGCTAGTTTGGTTGAAGGACTTTTAGTTATCCTTGGAATTTTGGTTGGTTGATTTTTTTTCTTGTTGGTCTTTTCCTTCTTCTTGGATAATTTGTTGGAGCCTTTTACTGTGCTAGCCGAACCTTTATTGATCCTTTTGGATTGGATTTTTTGGTTTCTAATGGTTGGTGGCTGCCTTTGGTCCCATTTTGTGTGGTTGTTTTATCTTTTGGTGATTTGCACTGGCTGTAGCTTATGCTTCCTTCAGTTGATGGTTTCATTTATGACATGTTTAGTCATTTATGGTTGCTCACCCTGGTTTGGCTTGGTGACTACTACTTGTTGGGACTTTTTCTTGAGGGCTCTTATCTTGGTTTTGTTAGCTGTTTCTCTATTAATTGGCATGGGTTTGGTGCTTGCTAATGGTTGGTTCTAGTTTTCCTTAGTTTGGAGCTTGGATGGGTATTTGGATAATGGTTGTTGTTTGTGTTCTGACTTTGTTCTAGCCTCTCTCTGGGTTATTATGATTAGTCTATTGTGCCTTTATTTTGTGGTTTGGCTGCTAGCTAGTTGTTGGTTGGTTTCTCTTTATTTAATGGTGCATGATCTAGAACTCTATGGATTGCTGGGCTTGGATGTTTGCTTGTATCAGGTATGCTGGCTATGATGGCTTTGGATGTTACTCACCTCTTCTCTCTAGTTGGTAGCATTACCTATGATTGTAACCCTTCTTTATAAAGTTTGGATGCTCATATGTATTGTTTCCCCTTGCGATGATCCTAATTGAGCCAGAGTCTTCTCTTTCTCAACTCTCTCCGTTTCCACTCTTTATCCTTATCCTTTTTAGCTATGACTTTTCCTTTGTAGTGTTTTGTAGATTTCTTTTATAGGTTGGAACTTCTGAGAGGAATGGTCATTACGATCAACCAGTGTTATTGTTGTGGATATTTATCTTGCTTTCTCAAAGGAATCATGAACTGCTGTTGACTCATCCTTTTACTATTTTTAGGATTTATTTTAGTCTTACTTTGTGTCTTTTTCTCTTATGCTTTTTAACTATTATATTTTCTCTTTTGTTTTCTTTTCTTTTTCTAATGTACTTAGATGGGGGTTTAGCTCTTTAGGTTTCTTATAGCTCTGAGAGCAATATAATTTTAGAGCTTTACCACTTTTAAGGACATTGTATCTTTTCCTTTTATGGTAATAGAATTCTAAGTTTCCCTAAAAAAACACTAAACCATAAATCCAAAACCCTAAACCCAAACCCTAAACCCTAAACCCTAAACCCTAAACCTTAAACCCTAAAACCCTAACCCCTAAACCCTAACCCTAAATCCTAAAACTTAAAAGCATAAAACCTAAAACCATAAACCCTAAACCCTAAACCCTAAAGCCTAAACCTCAAACCATAAACCTAAACTTAAAGTAACTAAATAAACTAAAAATTTAACCTAAAAGTTAAAACCTAATAAACCTATACCTAAACCTAAACCCTAAGAATGGGTAGAACCTTGACGAATAGAACTTCACCTTCAACAGGCTAGGTCTAGATCTAATGGAGGCAGGCGTGATTATGGTGGTGGTGGGGATTTAGAGGTGTTGGTGGATATGGAGGTTATGGTTAGAGTAGTGGTGGTTATGGAAGTGGGAGGAGCAATGGTTCTGATCTTGGTGGTGGTGGAGGAGAGATCGAGGATATGATGGTGGATCCACTACTGAGAGGTGATTACGGCGAGTAATCAAGGGCCAATCCGATCTGCTTATGGAACTATATCTTTATAGTAGAGACAGTTCTAGTTATCTAGGATTTTTGATTTTCTCTATGCATGCTCATTTTTTATCTATGTCATCACTTGTGTCTTAGAAAACTTAGTGTCTGTGGTATTTATTTTTTTTTTAAGATGTGGGACACCACCAAATCTTATGGGTACTTATTAAAATGATTCATATTAAGAAAAGATGCACAATCTCAAAAAGATAGAAATCATCACCCTATGATAGACCTAATCACCTAATAAGGACTCCTAAGGCATGATGGGTCTTCAAATATACCAGAGATCTTTCCCTAACTTTGCATGGAAAAGTAAAGTAGTGTTTATATTAAGCCAAGTTCATTAAATTCCCTACAGAGGTAAGCCTCCATAGCTAATTATTTCTTAAGGGATGTGAATCCCTTAAGAATACTCTTAATTAAAGTAGCAATTAAAGTCTTCAAAGATTTAAGGCTATCTATCAAAAGATTAGTTGTATTGGAAAATCAAGTGGAAAAACTCAAGGAGAGAAGATTAATTATCAAAGCCAAAGGAAAGTAGTAGAGAATGCTCTTGATACTATGAAACCTAGTGAGCATTTCAACCTATCCTATAATTGGGCTTTTTAATTTTGAAATTGAAGACAAGATAAATTTTGTTAAAGTTGACATTTGATTTGAAAGCTAGGACTTGTAATCCGACAACACAAGATTATGGAGATGCCTAAAAGGTGAGGATTTATGCTTATAGCTTGAAAGAAATAGTCACTCGGATCTTAAATATAGGGAGCTTTAGCATAAGACAAAGTGCAACCTAAATCTAAGCAAAAATGGCCATATGGTTTAACTCCATAAGAGAGGATAAATCACCCGACTACTGGACTTACAATCACCTGGAATGGCAGCTAGCTAATACCTCCTACACTTTAAATTAAAGAAGTTGGTCATATGATTTGCAAGATTAGTTAGGCTATTGTTTAATTAGAGAGAAACTAAAGTCCTTAAACCCACTCCCTAAGAGACTAGAGCATGAGTGGTATGAGCATATGCCTTAGTCATGTGCAAAATATTTTTAAATTTTATCTATTTTGACATTTTATTTAGACAAATGCTTCATGTTTTTGATGCCTACATGCATGATGAAATAAGGTTTTTGGCTAAATCAGCAAGAAGGGGGTGTTTTCCAACATAAAGAATCCCCTCACAGGTCAAGCATTCCCTTATCATGTAAGGATGGAAATCCCTTATTTTCAAGAGTGAAATAATATGATATGCATGTTGTTGGCCATTCAACATTTAGCTAAGGGGTTGCTAAATCTTTTAAATATCTTGATTTATGTCTTAGGCTTTATGTGAGGTTATTAATTATTTAAAATTTTAGTTATGAGTTGTAGTTGGGTAGAATGGTTAATTTGTTTTCTAAGAGACTAATCGCATTCAAGGCCACATTTAAACATCAAACATATCAAGAAATTAAGAAAAGCATTCCATCCTAATTGTGCACTTTAAACACAACATCAAATAATTTTTATATCTAATGCAAAAGAATAATAGCTAGTCTAGGGTGCCATACGACAAAAAAGAAAAATGGTGTAGCTCTACCCTTATACAAAGTACATAAAAGAATAATTTTCAATTTACAAATGATAAATGCTATGGGGGGTCATCAAATCTTTTATGTCTTCATGTATCTTATTTCTTTGTTGATTTGGTTTGCTCCACTTCAAAGGCATCACATGGCCTCGTAGAACAAAGCCTTCTAGCCAATGCTTATCCTTATCCCCCCATTGCACTAATTCTAATTACTAATACAAAATTACATTAAAAATATGAAAAGTAAATCTAAGTACACATGTAAGACAAGTGTTAGCTAAACACACATAGTACCCAAGAAATTATATTTATAATTTGGACTTGGCACCCGCATATGGGCAACCAAACCCTCTATCTAACATAGATTAAGCTTAGGGCTTAAGCAACCTATAAAGAGAGCATTTATATTTATTTTTAAATGGCCCCTTAAACATAATCCCCTATAAAAATATGATTATGCTAATCATAGTCATCCATCTAGTCAATGAAACATACACCCTAAGATCCAGTCTAAAATAATACATTTCAAAACAAAACATACATCACACCATGCACCATCATAACATAAGGCTAGAAGTGGTGACTTAATCTAATGTGTGCGTATTAAGGCTTGTTGTGTTATGTCCTAACTAGGCTTTAGAGTTAAGATTTTCTAAGTACAGAAAGATTCAACTTAAAGGGTGGTTTCACTTTAAGTGCTTTAATTGATTTGCAAGATTTAATTTGTTTTCTTTAGTTTCATATGACTACACTTAGCAACTAAGTGTTGTAAAGATAAGAAAAGAGGTTGCCCTCTTTCATCCCATAAACCACTTTCTAAAGCATGTTAATTTGATTTAGTTCTCTTTAGTGAATGGCATATTACACATTTTAGATTAATCCTAAGTTTAGGTTTTCTTTAAATAATTTTACTCAATGTGAAAGGCTCATTATGATTAATCTAATTGAAATACTATCACATGATACATGCTAAATCATTCATTTCCATCACATGTAACATGCATATGATTAAGTCCTAAGTATACCTACACATATTATTTGTTTTAGACACTTGAATGATATATGTGAGTATGTACATTTAAAGCTTTATATTTCCCTTCTGATTGAATTATTTTATCATATTAAATTAAGGCTCTATCTAAATTCTTATGGAAAAATACATAGGGATGAAATTAAATAGGTACATGTAATTGTTAACCAGGAAGTGAGGTAATCAAATGGCATCCTTGGGGCTAGCTAAAGCCTTATATTCCTAGGATGTCTAGACTATATACCAATACATTCAAACCATATGTAAATTACATGCATGAACATAAGAAAAGAGCTCAAATCACATGATCAATTAATTCAATCACTTGAACAATTGCAAATGCATGTATTTTAATAAAAATGAAGGATTACCATTCTCTAATTAAATACACACATGCATGTATATAAGACATAAGCAAGTGCTGCCTTTGTTAAACTAGAGAAGTAATCAAATGACCTCCTTAGGGCTAACTAAAGCCTCGTATTCTTGGGATGTCCAACCTATATACCCTTTAACATTCTCACTTACATAAATCAATACATGAATAAAAGGAAAGGAGCTTCACTTCATACAATTAAGCTATAATCACATGCATCTCTTATGTATTTATAACTAGCATTCATAGCACATGTAACTATTAATTTATAAGATTTGAAAATTACCTTTGGATGTAATAGTGATAATAGTCACACATATTATAGATTAAATCAACGCATGCAAGCTTGACATATAAGAAAACCATTTGATTTAATTTATTTTGAAAAGAAGAATGTAAAATTTCAAATGACATACAACATTTAACATTATTTGGAAAAAATGAATAATCATAAACATGTGATTTCATTCAATTAAATTAATTCCTAAGGACAATCAAATCAAATAAAAGCTTTTAAAGATAACCAATGCATTTTAATTATCACTTTCCATTTAATAATTGATTTGGCTTGAAGAAATGAGGTAAAGTTTACTGATTTTAACCCATTCCTATATTTGTAATTTAATTTGGTTTAATGAAAATTAATTAAGTTGATTTTATGGGTTAATTAGGTTGTACTATGCATTAAATCCATTAATTAGCCCTTACCTATATTGCCTTAAGTTAATTAACCAAGTAATTATGATCCAACATGATATGTACATACATTGGAAATTAAATAAGTAATGAACCTAAAAAATGAAATAGGCCTAATGTAATTGGCTCATAATTAGTGATTAATTAAGTTAAGAAACTTAATTAAGTACTTCATGGTTTTCCCACACATATGGGTTAACCATAATTTCCTTAAATGCCTTTAAGATATTGAACACCTAAAGATCTACCAATGAATTGATTAATTAAGATTCCATGTGATTATAGTTTCAAATTTATTAATTAAGCAATTTAATTAAAGAATTAAACCATCAATTAATCCCAAATTAATAATTTTCCATTCAAGTGAAATGGACTTAGGGAAAGATTGGGAAAAGGTCCCAATCTCATTCCCCATGCCCATTCACTATTTCACAATAATTAACAATCTTAATTAATGATTTTCTTACAATTTAGAATATTAATTAATTGCTTAATTAGGAAAGTAATTAAGGTTAAGATAACTAATTTTCTTAATTAACCGCAATAAATCCCAAGAAAATTATGGGAGGTAGAGGATCCCATTAATCAACCTCAAAAGTTTGGAAATAATTACTTTAATTAGAGAGTAATTAAGCTAATTAAGTTTTTAATTAAACTAAATTAAGCCTTAAGTATTGTTCAAAATTAATTGGGATAAATTTTAGTTAAATCTCCTCTGAAATAACTTCAAAATAAATATTTACTTGCATTTTTATAATTTTTCAAAGTCTCAGTTGATTTAAATTATTTTCCATGATTTTTATAAAGTCCATTAATTTATTTCAACTATTTGAAGTGAGAATGCAATATCTCCTAATCTAGAAATCCTTTTAACTTGAAATTTTTGGTAAGTAGACTTTAAGCTCAATTTTAATCTCTAAAAATTTCAAATCAATCTGATGTGTCTTTTTGATTTAATTAATGAAATTTGATTTTCCCTAAAACTTAAATTAAGCTTAAAATAGTTAGTAAAATTTTTGGCTTTCGGCTTCATTGGATTCCTCTCGGAAAGAGAAATCCAACAAACCCATATTTGCAAATTTTAGTTAAGTATTTTATTTTTTATGAATTTATTAAGTTTCAGGTGTTTTAAAGTAATTTTAAAAGCAAAAAAACTAATTTCTTACTTAACTTGACACACTTAACATTGATTGGACCACATGGTGCCACATGGTGTGGCCCGTGTGTCACCTCAATAGAAGAGCGGGAATATAGACAGGGATCGTAAATCGAACGGTCCAAATCGATACATGTAATCAAACCACATAATTCATCATCAAAGCCACATGATTGCATGATCGAAGTCATCCATCTCGAATGGAAGATCGAATACAGCGATCCAAGAAGAGGAATGGACACTATTCTAGGCAGGATTTTTGCAATTCTTATGAAAACATTGAATGGAAAACTTCATTTTAAGCATAATTTTCCACCAATCTTTGTCAAAAATCACTCCAAATGCTTGGGGATGATGTAAAATAAAAAAATGCAAGGGTAATCTAAAGGAAGTTCCTAAAATTGATCAAAAACTGTCACAAATAAAAGAACCTAATACCGGCTATAATTTTTGAAAATTATCTCACCAGGGATGATTTTTTTATGGTGGCAAAGATCTGAGCGCGCTCTTGAGTGCAAGAAGATGCTTTGGAATGGGTTCGGGCTCTTATTTCACTTCAAAATAATGTATCCACCAATGGTTACCACTTCCTCATCAAAATCCACTTGATTTTGATGCCTTTTGCTCAAAAACTAAGTGAGAATCATTGTTAGTTGGTTTGGGATCTCTAGGAGAGTGAAATGAGTGTGTGAGGAAGAGTTTTTACCTTTTTATTTTCTATCTCCTCGTAATGGCCAAAAATCACCTCATTCATGGTGATTTTTGGCTCCAAGTGGGTGTCCTTGGCTTGGGTGGTTGGGATTCTCCTTTGGTGGCTTAATTTGATGGCCAAAGGCATGGGACGTGGTTGCTATGAAGGATAAGTGGGCGTCCTAGCAAAGGGAAGTAGAGGTCCTTCATGCCAAGTGTTCTAATGCGGGGAGGGGAGGTGATTTCACCTCTCCATAAGTCATGGCTGACCCAACCACCTCTTTGGTCAGGTTGGACAGTGTCTTTGGAGCCTAGGTGGACCAATGGATGAGTTCCAAGTAGACAAGGAAGAGAAAAGACCATTTACATGGGTGTTTTATCTTATGTGATACCCTTAGCCCATGGGTAGAGTGGTCATTTGATATTAAATTTGATTTGGATAGATTTGAAATGAGTCAAAAGTGAGTTGGACCAAATTTCATGTCATTTGGAGTTCATTTGATTAGGTTTGGCTCAATTTGACCCACTTGGGTTAAATTGGGTTAGCGTTAGGTTGACCAATTGCTACGGTCAAACCAAGGGTTAGGTCAAGTTCATATGACTATTGTGAAATTGTATGCATTGGTTTAATTTAATTTTGGTTTAGTCTAATTTGACCCTTTATGTCAATTTGGGTCAACTTGGGTCTAGAGGGCTAATTGGGCTAGGTTTGAGTCAATTGAAGGTCAAGTCATGTTTAATGTTGTTTTTGGGTTGATTTGAATCATTGGTTTCAAAGGATTTTGCTTAGGTTGCAATTTGGCTAGTTTGGGTTTATAGGCTAAAGGGTTGACTTGGTCAATGGGCTTTGATTTGGTTTGACCTAATATATATTAATTGATCATCCTAGGGTGATCAACAATCATGACATGAAGTTTGGATTGGATTAATTCACTTTGATTTGGATTGAATTGGAGTTTGGTTGGGTAGGTCAAATTGGCCACTTTAGGTTAAGTGAAGAAATTTGATTTAGTTGGCTTGATTTTGGGTTGAGTTTGATTTATTTGAGTTTATATATAGATTTGAGATTGATATATAAATTCAATTGCAATTGGTTTGGATTCAAATGAATATCATTCATTTGAATATTCAAGTCAAATGGGTTAGGTTGGGTTTGACTTGGGTTTATTTTGGTTTGGGATGGTTGTAGGTTTCATTTATATTTGGATAGATGATTGAAAGAATGATTGATTCAAGAGAAAATCCATTGATTTTGGCTTGATTTAGATGGGTTTTGGCCATGTTCAAAGAAATGGCTTAAAGGATTTAAATGTTTCAATTTGATTTTGGATTTGGTTTTGGCTATTTGAATTTATATTTCATTTATATTTGAGAAGATAATTGAAGGTACAATTGATTTATAAGAAAATCAATTGAGTTTGGATTGAATTTGATGGAAATTTGGCTATGTTCATGAAGGTTGATTAAAGGGCTTGGGAAAGATTTCAAGTTTAGATTTGATCTTGGTTTCAATCATTTGGAATTGAGTTTGGACTTAGATTTGGATTTGAAATTGAGTTTGAGGTTTGGAAATTTGGGAATTTAAGAAGGTGTACATGGAATGGATTTAGTCTATTGGGTAGGTAATTTTCTTATGTCCCTAAGGTATGGCCTAATCCTATGATTAACACATCTAAGTCTCTAGGCTTAAATTAAGTGTTCACCTACTCTCTAGAAGAATTTTATGACTAAGGAAACCTTAATGCCTAGAAAGTTCTTAGGTATAATAAGAGGAGGTTGAGAACTCACTCCAAAAGTGAGGTTAACAAAAGGACCCACCAATAGGTGTGGTATGCAAGGCACACCGCATTGGTGGCGATGATCGACAATGTCCTAAAGACTGCAAACACTATTGAAAATGATTTATACCTAAACTTGAAAGGTTGATAGAATCAGGATCTTAGTGCAAAGTATCACTATTTATGCCAAGGGCATAAGAGAACCAGATGGAATCCACGGGGGATTGAGTATGTGAACCTTCCACTAGGTAAGCAGGTTTAACCTCTCCACTTGGGATATGGATTTGAGTTTTATTGTGAATATGATTTATTTGGGTATGTATCCACTTGGAATAAGAGTATGTAATCTGCTAGGGATTGGGAATGTGAGCCTTCCACTGGGGAAGCATGTTCGGACTATCCACTAGGGATAAGAGTTTGATGGTATTTCTTATGGCTCCATTGGGGAGATTAATTTGATTTGCGCCTCACTGAAAAGAAATTTGGTTTGTTCGATATGTTTTAATTTTACTCCACTGGGAAGGTTGGCTTCTAATTTAGTTTGTTATGGACCTCATTGATGTGTGATGAAACCACTGAGAAGGGGCTAAGTCGGCCTTAACCTATCTCAGATTTACAAATCCAAAGGGATAGTCTACCAGCAACAAGGTAGGACTATCCGGCCAAAGGGGTTGTCTATTAGTGTGCAATGATTATACTTTTGAAGAAAGCATAGTAAACTTACATCTTCTAAAGTAAGGATAAATCATTAGGGTGATATATTAGATCCACAACAAATCGAACCCGACCTAGGGGTGAATACTGAGTGAATGCCGCTGGGGGACTTATGTCAACTCAAAAGTAGTCAAAATTAATTTCATTAATTTCATTGATTTATTTTAATTTGATTTAGTTCATTTTTATTTATTTTACTTTCATTTGATGGAACCCGTCAGTGTGTGATGGACTGCATTGAAAAGGGGCTATGTCGTCTTTGGCCTATCTCATATTTACTGATCCAAAGGGGTAGTCTACTGGCCAAAGGGTAAGACTATCCAACCTAAGGGGTGCCTTTCAGTGTGCAACGGCTATGTTGGGCAAAGCGTGGTAGATTCACATCTCCAAAGAAAGGAACAACCACTGGGGTGACCCATTGGATGCGCAACAAATTGAATCCAACCTAGGGCTTCCTTGGTGTGCAATGGTCATCTTTGGAAAGAATGAGTAGCATACATCTTCCAAAGCGGGGGATCGCTAGGGTAACCTATTGGTGGCAATAGATTGAACTGACCTAAGGCGACTATTCAAAGAGTGTCATGGGGACTTATCTCAATTCATGAGTAGTGATTCATAGGGAGTTTCTTGACACTTCCCTAAAGATAGGATGCAGGAAAGGTATGGCTAGCATTAATTCCAAATCCATAAGAAAAAATATATATTATTTGTTTGTTATTGTGGACCCTATTATTGTGTGAGGGACCGCATTAAGAAGGAGCTATGTCAGAATGGACCTATCTGTTGACCTCATTTTTAAAAAAGGTCATTTTAGCAAAAAAATGATATCAAGTTCAAATAGAATTCTACTTATCTAAGTCATTTATGCTTGTAACTTAGAATACATTTTTGTCCTTTCCAATTTACTTGGTTTAATGCAAAACCAAATCAAACATCCTACATAAATTAAATCAAATGAATTAATGTAAAAAATGAAAATTCAAAGTCAAACTTAAAGTCAACTCTAGTCAACCTAGAGTTGACTTAGTAAACCACTTGGTCAAATAAGTCACTAAAATTTGACTAAATTAAATCACCAAAAATATTTTAAAATATCAAATGAATATGTATGATCATAATAACAAAATAATTTAAGTCTATGAACTTAGAATAGGTTAACTAAATCACTTAAATTAAAATAACCTAAATAAGCCACATTAAATGCAAATTTAAGAAAAATTAAAATAACTTTAAATTGATTGTCCTAAATCATATGGGAATGATGATAGGACATAACCTAACTCCCTATTGGGTGTAGTTAGGTTAAATGGGTCATATGACCCATAAAAAATTATGTTTAATCACATAACACAATTTGGGTAAAGTGAGTTAAGCAAGACAAAAGAAATAAGGAAATATCATACCACTTCCAACCAAATCATGTGGGATGGGGCTAACACTTCCTTAAACTCTTCTAATGAAGGTTTACATACCTAATTAAGCTACTTAGGTTTCTCTTGCATTATTACATAAAATCCAAATGAAAACTTTAGCAAAAGAATTGAGAAGTCAAATTCCTTCTCCCTTCTTACCTCTTCACATAACAAGAAGAATAGCTTCTAAACCTCCATCATCAAACTGAAAATATAAGCAATATAACTCTACCATATAGAAAACACATATAGACACTTCCTTGATTATATACATCTTCACACATCAAAAAAAGCTAACAAAGTTCCCCTCCCTCAATGTACCACTACAAACCATCAAAAAAAGACATTCAAGGGTTGGTCTAGGGATCAAACTACAAAGAATTGGCTCAATTCCTGCATAAAAACTTTCTCCAAAGAAATCATCTTTAATTTCAACCTTTGAAACTCCACTAATCAATATCATTGATGACTCCTTTTTTTTTAAGCTGCCTTGATCATTTTCATATAAAGCTTAATCTCTACTAAGATCAAGCTATATGGATTGAAAGAAGAGCTTTCAATGATCGTGTAGCACTTTAAATCATGTCATTTCATTGCATATATCAAAAGTTATTATCAAAATACCATGGGCTCTTCTCCCGATTAAAAAATCGTCCATTTCTTTTAAAGAAATTTCAGTTATCATAATGATTTCTCTTAATTTCATACCGTCATCAATTCTTAGAATCATCATTTCTATATAACATATTTTTGTAACAAGATCCCTATGTTTGTCTTATCATTGATCTCAAAATCCGCTCATTTTTAATCCTCATGGATCCTCTTAAAACTATAAGATTAGTTACTTAATGATTTAAATTAAAACCTAACAAAAAATCATAAAAAAAGAAAACTTCAAAAATTACAAATAACTCTTATTTGTCTGAGAATTAAAAGAAATTAAAATCCCATTTTTATTAAGTACTTTCCTTAATTTGGGTTTAATTAAAAATATTAAATAATTATTCTCAAATTAATAATCCAATTAATTTGAAACTTTGAAATGAAATTAAGCTTAAAACATATCTTAGGTAAATTTTGTAGATTTAATTCTCTGAATTCAAATTATAATTTCATGTGTTTAAATTTTAAATTAATTAAACTAAATTTAATGAAATAATTTTTAAAACTTTAATCAATAACCTTAAATCAATATGAATACAATGAATATTAAATATTAATTAAATCAAAATATGAACCTAATAGATCACTAATTAATTCAATTGGGTAATTAAAAGAATTAAATAATTCAACTAACTACACAATTAAATGTAATAAATCAAAACCAAATATAAATAAACCCTCATTGATGGGTATGGGTGAAGAATAAGTGAAAAATAAAATCTCTTAATGAATCTTAATAAATTAAGACTTTGGGTTTTGAAATAATTAAATTATAATAAAAACTAATCAAATAAAACTTTAGAAACATAAAATTGGAGTAACTTCCATAATTATCTCAAACCTAATTGGTCTATAAATTTGGGTCTTGATTTTCCAAATCTAGGTCAGAACTAAATAATAATAAAATAATAATTAAGAATAATCATTAATTCATTGAATCAACAAATAAATTGAACTAATCTAAAATAAACATCAGAAATACTTAGGGTAATTCATCAAAATTTTCTAAGTAAAAAAATAAAATAAATCAAATATCTAACTTATGAAAATCAACACTTAATAAATAACTTAAGTTTATTCAATCATCCTTAATTTAAATAATGAATCTAAAAGCTAATTTCTTAAGCATATCTATGAACAAATTTAAGGTATTAATTCATATTAATAAATTTAAACCTTAGGCTTACAAATCCATGATTTAATATCTTAAGTTAAATTAAATGAAATCAAACTTAAATCAAACTATTTAAATTAGCATAAGCTAAATAAAATGAAATCCATATAACTTAATTCAAATTGAAATAAATCAATCAAATTAAATCAAATAAAGCAATTCAAATAAATGAAATAATACAAATCAACTCCAAACATAAATAAAATCAAAAGGATTAATTGAAATACTTTAAGATATTAGTTAGACTTTTGGAAACTTCATTACGATTTAGGATGTTGAATGGAAATAGCTCCATCCAAAAATGGAATCATTCCATTATTCTGAAAAACCTATACAATTTTAACCAAAAAAAATGAACATAAAAAAATGGAAATTAAATCACTAAACCATTTGAATTGAAACCAACCAAATGGTAAAAAATTAAACAATTCAAACTTCAAACATCAAACTTAAACTTAAAGGCCTAGCAAAGACTTGCCACACAAACCCCACTTCTACACAAACTAGATTACTTAGGTCACGGACTCTAAATCTAGGTTGGATCATTCTGTGATTTTGTTTTAATCTCCTGTGATATATTGTGTTGTGCTTCACATGTCTGTGTGGTGTATTACTTTAGATTGGATGCCTAGGCTTGTTTGTTCGTTAGACTAAATGTTAGGGCATTCTTTCTAGATTTGATATTATTTTCTGCAAGGGACTGTGTTAAAGGGATCGCTGTAATAAATAAATCATAAGTATATTATTTTCTTGTGTACTAAAATCCTCAACATAGTACATAGAGGGCTTGGCAAGCAACTAATGCTAAGCCCATATATTTATGAAATATAAACTACTTTGTGTGCTGTGTGTATTTCCTAACATCTATTTTGCTGGCTTAGATTTCTTGAATTTTAAATGTAAATTTGAGCTTAGAATTAGGTTAGATCTATGGGTCTAGGATTAGTAGAGTGGACCCAACCAAGAGATGGTGCGGTCCCCTATGGAGCCCGATGGATGTCCCCAAGAAGAAGGAGACTTTCTGGAAAGAAGACCCATAGATCTAAACTTGTAGTTCTAGGTATTGTATAAGAACTCACCATTTTTCTTTTTCTTTCTGACGTACTAGATCTGCGATTGGCCTTTTTTCTTATATAATTTAATTTGGCTTGATTTATTTTGGGTGCGCAATAAAAACAACATGCTTTTCTTAAGTTTCTTTCTGCTTTTGTTTGTGATGTATGCCTGGATGTAGGCTCATAGGATAAACTAAATTTTATACCCAACTAAATCAATTGAAATATAAAATAAATACAACTCATAATCTTCATACAAAAGCCTAGGTATTAAAGCAAGATAAAATATGTAACAACCCCATATCTGGATGTTTTAATATCATGCGTAATCATATTATTTCACTCTTGATTAATGAAGGACTTCCATCCTTGCCTGAGAACCTAGGCTTGACCTTTGAGAGCCTATGATGGAAGTACACCTTCTTCTATTCGATTTGGCCCATAATCTTTTCTAATTGCATGCATTAGGCATAAATTGTATTCTATGACCTAAATGAATCTGAGTAAAAAATTATAAAATTATAAAAATTTGAAAAATATGCATTAGTTAGTACATCTTCATACCCTTACATAATCTTGGGGTTAGGGAGTAAGTCTAGGTTCATAGATTTCTTTCCTAAAACTGGAACAACACATCCATCTTGCATTCATATGACTTAGCCTCATAGTTTTAAAATGCACTTAGGTGGTGTAGCCTTCTCCAGTTGTAAGTCCGTAAGAGTCGTGATAGGTTAGTTCTTCAAGTGAAGGGAATGACCAATGATTCCCAAGATAGAACTAGGTCGAGCATCGACATGTATTAGAAGCACTCAGACTAGGTTCTCATCCTTTAGAATAAGTCTTCAACCCTAGGCATTTAGTCTTGTCTGTAGAATCTAAGCCTAGATTTCTAAGAAAATGATAACTTGAAATCTAAAATTAAATCCCAAATTTGAAGCCCAATCATAGATAGATGTCTGGGCATCCCAGATCAATAGACATTTCCTACTTTTTTTCCATTTGACTCTTAAAATAACTCTCTCCAATTTGGACCTCTCCCAATTGAATTTCCAAAAAAATCAATTTTGAAAGCTACCTTAGTAGTCTTAGGAATAACCACTTGTTTCTTTAATCAAGAGTATTCTTAGGAAGAGACCCTTCCTAAGATGTAATTAACTATAGGCTTGCCTTATAGGAACCATGATCCCAGGATAAAATTACTTTTTCCATGTAGAAAATACTCGTACATGAAAGACCCATTAGCCTTAGGGTATTTTATTGAAATGATTGAATCCATTACAGAAGAGCATGTTTATCTTTTGAGATAATATGTTTATTCCTTAATGTCATATTTGGTCATCTAAATAAAATATTCCTAAACTCTATGTGGTGTCATTTCTTTTCTCTATTCCAGAGAAAAGAACCAACATATTTTTCTGGTGACTCCACTGGGGAATGGTTCCTCTCTCCATCTTTAGAAATAGGTGGTTATTTCTATATATCGGCATGACTAGTGACTCACCGAGAGCCTTTCTTTCCTGGATACCTCCATTTCATTCTTGGTTGAATTATCCAACATCTTGAATAGAGGTTCTAGAACTCTTCATTTGTCATAGTTAAATGATTGAAAAATAAAATAAAGAGAGAGGTGAGAGAGAAATCTTGCCATATTATTGGCTAAAATTTCTTGAAAGGTCAAAAAAATTATTTTGACCATATTGTTATTTTACATTTTTAATAAAATTAATTTTTGTTTCTAAAAATAGGAAAATGGTTGACTGATCTACACTTCTGTATTAGCTCTGATAGTAGTCACTACTGATGGCTCCATCATCAAATTTGGTTTTGAAAACCTCAACATTACTGCCAACAGAGTGACTCTTGCTCTTGTCGCTAAAGAAGCTCTGAAAAATAAGCAATATATTCTAGAATTTTCTAGTATTTCAGATCCTATTGGAGATAAGATGCTTACTAGCGATACTGTTGAAAGGGTCCAACAGGGACCTATTCAAAAGAATTCAAATCTGCCCACTTCAGAGGCATTCCCTGCTCTAGTTCCCTTTAGCACCTTTCCACCTCTAAAACATCTAAATGACCAAAAGTCAAAGAAAAATAGAGGAGGAGACTCAAGAGGATAGCTCTTAGGAGGGAGGCAGAGATATGCTAGACATGGAGCTAGCTATGAAGAGGATGGATATACTCTTCCCGACACTTCCCACTCTTAGGTGGAAGCATTCTACCCTTTGTCATTGCCCTAGAGGAGGAGGATGTAATGAGATTGCTCTACCCCATCCTTTCATCATCCAAAAGAAAAGCTTTAAGTGTAAATAGGGAATCCCAAGGTCAACTTCACCAAACCTAACATAGGATACCTAGATATTCTTCCTACACTAAAGAAGATCTATTGAGAACCATGAAGCATCAAGCTTCTCAAACTCTAGCTAGAAAACTATCAGGAAGACCTTCCACCTTCCATCATCAAAAGGAAGGGAGGGTGGTCATGTTTGATAGGAAAAGACCTCCTTACTCTATGTCTATATTATCAGGGCGATATTATCGTCCTGTACACTCACTTACATGGCATAAAGATCAATCTACTAGGTAAGAAAATGATAGGACTATCTAAGAAAAGAATAAAAGAGTTTCTATATTAGAAAGTCCTTCTACTTTAGCATAGATTCCTTCACCACCCTTACCTTCTTCTTTAGAGATTTTGTAGACGCCTAGATAAGCTTTACTCTCATCACAATTGCCTCAGGTTGAAGTATATTCATTAGATGTTCCCAGTAAAGGAATGGATTCTTCTTATTCATCTCCTTATGTTAGGTAAACTATTGATGATGGTCACTTAGGCTTGGGAGCCTTCATTGAGAGTATCCCTACATCCCAAGGGAATATGAATGAACCATCTGAATTGAGGCCAATGGAAGTTGGTGAACCAATAGATGTCATCTTAGATAATAATGGTGTTCCACTCTCTTTGTCCAAAGAAGAGATAGAAAACATCATTAAAGTAGATGAAGATAAAGAAAATTTGAAAACAAGTTCTGAATATTTTGATCATGAGCAAGATGACATGTTAGATGATGATTTAAGGTTGCTAGTAGCACATATCTACATGGTTGACACCAGATCATCTAAAAAAAGAGAGAGAAGAGACAAGAAGATCCTCGCTTCAAACCAATAGCTTATCCTTCATCTTTAAAAAAAGGATGAGCAGATTAATTCTATGAGCAAGAAGATGGAGGAGATGATTGCTACCATGCAATCACTCCAAAGTATGATTCCATCACCTTCTCAACCCCATCAGATTGACCCATCAGATTCATTACGTCCTACCGATGATTTGAGGTCCGGTTTGGAAGAGTACCAACAGGAATCAAAACTTGCAGTTGTAGTACCTTCCAACATTGAACTAAAGACATTGGTACAACAAGTAAAGGAAGCATTTGCACAAACTCGGGGCACAACCCTAATTCCAAGGGGTAGGCCATACCCTAGGGAGTTTGATTCCATTCCTTATCCAAAGGGGTTTGTGTCCCCATCTTTTAAAATATTTGATGAGGATGGAAATCCCAAGCAGTATTTGGCTCACTTTCGTGCAAGTTACTGTAATACCAGAGGGAACGATGCTCTTTTATTTAGATAGTTCATTAGCAGCTTAAGCAGGTTGCTTTCAACTGGTATGCTGATTTGCCAAATGATTTGGTGCGCACTTTCAATGAATTGGAAGAGATGTTTGTGAAGAGATTCATGTATTTCATCATGTTATAGGAGACCCAATGGTAACACATGTAAAACCCTGAGAATCTCAGATTATATCCTAAGATGGAGAATCCTCACTTAAAATGCTAACCCTCAACTATAAGAGCAACATGTCAGAGATCCTCCTTAGAATACATACATGGCCCTATGCCTTCTCGCTCAAAGGCTTTTACTATTAAAATATTTTGAGAAACTTTTAAATAAAGCCTCTAGTTTACAAGAGGAAGCTCCTAGGATGTCATTCTTAAAAGACCAATCTGAGTCATCCAAGCCTAGGAAGCCTTTAGAAAAAAGAGCAGGTAATGTCTCTACAGTGGATAGAGGGAAAGCTCCTATGCAAGTACAGCCAGAGTGAGCTTCATCTTATGAACCACCGTAGTAGTAGCAGTCATCATCTTAGGAATTTTCCAACTAGCTCTTTCTCAGAAAGGATGAACTAGACTTATTCCTTTAAGAAAGAGGGGGTGAGGAAAATTTTTAAAAATCTGATAAAAAAGCTAGACTTTAAACTCCCTGATCCAAAAAAGCTAGAGAAGGTAGGAAAGGTAAATGATCCCCATTATTGCCCATATCATCATATGTTGGGGCATACTATTGAGGATTGCTTTTCTTTCAAAGACTGGCTTGAAAGAAATTTAAAGAAAGGATTGGTGACTATTCCAAAGGAGTACCTGATGGACCCTAGACAAGGATCCATTAAGGTTATAACAGGTAGCTCTTCTTCCAGTTCTTCATTTCAAAATGAATGGGATATAGCTTTATCCCATTCTATAAAGTGAAAAATTTGAAACTTTCCATGCAGATCGAGTTAGACCTGAGTGATCACCCAACTGATCCACTGAGTCTAGATGAGTTCCACCTCACCAGATTTTCAACTACAGAAGATCAAAAGTGTGGTGAGGGAGGGACATGTATCTAGATAGAACTCTATATGATAAAGATGGAAAGGCTACCATATAAGCCTTTATCTTTATGTACTTATCTCAAAAAGAATGAATAAAAAATCTATCTCGATGATATTTATATTCATGCTATTTTTGATAAAATGAGAATGAAAATATTGAAAAATTAAATATTAAAAAAGAAGAATCATATGATATTACATGACTCGAATAAACTTACATGGAAGATTTACATGGTGACCCACTTATCATAGATATAGAAATGTCTTATTCTGATTATTCATCATAAAAGGATAATCAAAATGAGGAACATGTTGATTCAAATGCTAGAGATATTGTCGAAAAAAATCTCCCTAGTGGAAGAGTCTTACCGCCTCACTTACCTCCTACTCCTCAAGGAAGAGGGAAGCAAATCATGAATGAAAGCATAAGTTCATATTCTTTACTTAAAGAGATACCAATAGAAATAAAGGTTCCCAAAGTAGATTATAATGTTTTATTCCATCTTAAGAAGCTCCCTGCTAGATTAAGTATTTATGACGCTCTCATTCTTTCAAAAGAAATGAGAGAGTCACTAGTACAGACATTACTTGATCCAGAGATATGCTTGACTTAACTAGCAGCTACTTCCTCAGAAGAGGCTTGTAACTTTAAGGAGATCCCAGGGGTTACTTTCTCCAATGAGGATCTACTTTTGGGTACTAGTGACCATAACCATCCTCTCTATATTGCTGTAAAAATTGAAAATACAAGATTATCAAGAGTTGTAGATCTGGTGCATCTCTAACAACATCATGAACTCTAGAACATTGGCATTCTTAAAAATTGATAACAGAAGACTTAGTTCTGATAAGATGTTGTTAAGGGGCTTTAATGAAACAAGTGAAAAAGATTTAGGTTCAATCACTCTATTATTAAAAATAGAAAGATTGAAAACTGAAGCTAAATTTCACATTATTGATTCAAAAAAAAATTCCTTTAATGTTCTCTTTGTAGATTGGATCCATGAAATAGAATGGTTCCATCTTCACTCTACCAAAGGTATTAAGTACTAGGGATGGAGTGGAATATGTTATAAAAGGAGATATACAACCATTCGCTATTCATGAGATTGAGCTTTATGAAGAAACTATTTATTATATGCCTAAGAAACCTAGAGTTGATTATAATACCATTATTGAAGCACAAAAATACAATCAAGAAAGATGAAAAGAAAGAAAAGGAGGAAAAAGAAAATAAATAGAAAAAAAGAACCTCCAATTCATATTGATTTGGAATCTAGCTCAGATGAAGATTCCCATCATAGAAATGCTTCAAAAAAGTTTGAGATTTCCTTAGAATCAGACACTGATGAGGAAGAAATCAAAGCATTAAAGGAAGAGTATGAACTATCCACATGAAAAATTGAAAAATTATGTTGATACTTTAACTTTGACTCCTCTAAATCAAAGTAAAATATCTTAATTAGAGGTCAAAGTATCCCCTAACCTATCAAGAGAAGTGGGGAGGTCAGCAAAATTTTATTCTATACACAGCCCTTCAAGCTTAGAAGGAGATGTAAAGCTTGAAGAACCATCTTTCAATGAAATAATAGAACTTCCTTTTGACTGGTATTTGACTTGTGTAAAGAATTCTATGAAACATGGTTTTATCACAAATATTTGACCCAGAGATAAAGCCCAACACATGGAGAGCTTATGGAATCAAAAACATAGAAATTTCCACTCCAAAGCTTGGCATTTGGTTTGGTACTGTTGAATCATTTAATGATATAAAGCATTGTTTAATGATAAGTAATCATCAAATAGATCAACTCATGGCCGACATAGCTTCCTTTCATGAGATCTTTTCATTTATGGATGGATCATCTGGTTATAATCAAATTAAGATGTCCCTAGAAGATGAAAAGCATACATTCGAACTCCAATAGGGATTTTCTTACACGGTCATGCCATTTGGTCTCAAAATGTTGGAGCTACTTATCAAAGAGCATGACAATATATTCGATGACTTGATTAATAATCAAGTTGAATGTTATATCGATGATTTAGTCATTAAAAGAAAAATAAAATAAGAACATTTTTATGATTTACAAATCATTTTTCAACGATTGCACCACTATAACTTAAAGATGAATCCTCTGAAGTGTGCCTTTGGAGTGACTTCAGGGAAATTCTTAGGGTTTGTAATGTGGCATCATGGGATAGAAATTGGCCCAGAAAAGATAAAAGCTATTATAGAAATGCTACCACATAGAAGTCTTACACAACTAAGATCATTCTAGGGAAGGCTTGCATACCTAAGAAGATTCATATCAAATTTATCTGGACGGTGTCAACCCTTTTCAACATTATTAAAAAAAGTCTCTAAATTTATTTGGGATGAAAAATGTCAGGATGCCTTCGAAAATCTAAAGCAATATTTAATGAATCCTCCTATTTTGGCTTAAATTCTAGGAAAGCCATTAATCCTTTATACTGTGGGTATGGATGAATCTCTTGGGGATTTATTAGCCCAAACAAATGAAGAAGGGAAGGAAAATACCCTCTATTGTCTAAGTCGTAGGCTTATCCCATCAAAAAGAATTATCCTCCTATTGAGAAACATTATTTAGCCTTAGTTTTATCGCCGTAAATTGAGGCATTATATGCTTTCATAAGGTCAACTGATTTCAAGGGTGAATCCTTTGCAATATCTCATGACCCGTCCAACGCTGTCTGGGCATCTAGCATGATGATCAATGATTTTATTACAGTTTGAGATCACTTATATTCCTTTTCATGCTATAAAAGAACAAATATTGATAGATTTTCTAGTAGCACACCCTATGCTTGAAGGGTCTCTTTTAAATGATGATCTCCCAGATGAAGAGATCATAACATTAGAAGGTGAACCTAGTGCCACCTGGGAATTATATTTTGATGGTGCATCATCATCAAGAAGATATAAAGAATCAAATTCATCTATCCCAAGGAAGGCAGGAATTAGGTTAATCTTTACAACCATAGAAAAGGAAATAATGAGATATTCATATCATTTGGCTGAGCCTTGCATAAATAATGAAGCTAAATATGAAGCTCTTATTACTGGTTTAGAGTTGGCAATCCTTATGGAAATTAAAAGTATAAATTTTTTTGAGGATTCCCAACTAGTTATAAACCAAGTAAGTGGAATCTATCAGGTTTTGAATCCAAAACTCTTCAATTATCATAAATAAAAAATAAAATTACTTGAAAAGATTCCACATGTATCACTATGTAGAATATCTCACCAAGAGATTACAATAGCAGATGCTTTGGCTAAATTAGCTAAAGAAATCATATGCCTAGAAAAAGAATCAATTTCTATAGAAGTTCAAAATCAATAGGTTTTGTCTCATATAGATTTAGACTACATTAAGAGGCAAGAAGAAATGCAAAGGATAGCCACTCTTACTGAAGGTCAAATAGAATGTGATTGGAGGCAACCATTTATTGACTATTTAAGCAAAGGGAGGCTTCCTGAAAAAAAAATCTTTAGCAAATCAAATAAAGAAACATTCTTTATCTTATGCATTAATTAATAATCTTTATATCGTAGGTTATAAGACCAAATATGGCTCTGTTGTTTAGACAAATTGGAAGCTCATAAGGTTGTGACTGAGATACACTCTGGAATGTGTGGAGCACACCAATTTGGACCCAAAATAAAATTAAAAATCAAGAGACTTGGGTATTGTTGGCCATCGATACTAAATGACTGCATGGAGGTTGCACATCATTGTCATCAGTGCCAAGTACATGGTGTGGTATTACATCAACCACCCAATGCATTATGCCCTTTAGTTGCCTCCTGGCCATTTGAGAGTTGGGGTGCCGACATCATAGGGCATATTAGTCCTCCTTTTTCAAAAGGTCATCATTTTATTTTAGCTGTAATGGATTACTTTTCTAAATAGGCTGAAGCGGTACCACTGAAAGATGTTAAAGCATATCATGTGTTGAAATTCTTTCAAGAAAATGTCATATATCGATTTGGTATTCCTCGCCGTATCATATCTGACAATGGTCCATCTTTTTGGTCCACGAAAATAAATCACTTTGTCGCTAGACATAAAATTGATTGGAGATACTCGACCATCTATTACCCTAGGTCAAATGGATTGGCTGAGGCATTTAATAAAACATTGGTAAAAATTCTAACAATGATACTTGATGAAAACAATCACCAATGACATGAAAAATTGGTTGAAACTTTATGGGCCTATCAGACTACATATAGGACACCAACTCAGTGTTCACCATATGCTTTAGTTTTTTGGGATTTCTTCCATTAGTGCAAGCCTTCATTAAGAATAGTTGTTAATAATATTGTTACGGCAGATCAAAATCATAAGATTCATTTGGAAGAATAAGATAATCTTGAAGGAAAATGATTAAAAGCTCAACAAGACTGTACCAATCACTATGGTTCGCACATGATAGATTGGTTCATCCTAGAACTTTCCAAGTAAGAGATTTGGTCTTAGTTCTTAGATGACCAATCCTAGCTCATTGAAGAATCGACAACAAATTTGAGCCAACATGGGAAGGACCACTTGTAGTGGAAAAAGCTTATGAAGGAGGTTCTTACCAACTTATTACCTGTGGTGGTGAACGTCCAATACCACCTATTAATGGACATTACTTAAAAGAAATATCATGTGTAATTTATAACTTATTGCCAAATAAATATCAATAAAAGAAAAGCTTATTTCTATTTATAGCTTTTGCTTCAACTTGTTCAATTAGCTGAAATATTGGAAACTCATTTGTAAATGTACTTAGAAATGGAAGCAAACTTTCCATCACCCTTTCATCAAGTTATACTAATCAAGTAAGGATTAAGTCCTTGAGACTCTTGCTTATTAGCCGAAACCTTTGAGGATTAGGAATAAGTCACTTTGACCCCTTTTCCTCATCCATATCACCTATAGGATAGGATCAAGCCCTTTGTGGCACCTTTCCTATACATAACTTGAGATGGGAGCAAGCCCTCTGTGGCACCTTTCTCATGTCTTTCTAGGTTTGGAGCAAACCCTTTGTGGCACCATTCCTACCTTTGTGTATATGATTGGATCAAGCCATCAAGGCCCCATTCATGTTACATAGGTGAGTTAGATTGGATTAAGTCTTTATAACCCCTTTCTAATAGATATAAGATATAGTCGGCCTTCTTTCTAATCATATAGGAGTAAGTCCCCGGTGTCCCTCTGTGTGTGGATAAAGCCATCAATGCCCCTTTCATGTTACATAGGCAAGTTAGATTGGATTAAGTCTTTATGACCCCTTTTTTAATAGCCAATAAGTCCCAGTCGGCTTCTTTCTAATCATATAGGAGTAAGTCCCTAGTCGGCATCCTACCTTTTGTGTACATGATTAGATTAAGCCATCAAGGCCCCTTTCATGTCACACAAGTGAGTTAGATTGGATTAAGTCTTTATGACCCCTTTCTAATAGTGAGAAAGATATAAGTCCCCAGTTGGCCTTCTTTCTAATCATATAAGAGTAAGTACCCAATCAGCATCTTACCTTTGTGTGCATGATTGGATCAAGCCATCAAGGCCCCTTTCATGTTGCATAGGCGAGTTAGATTGGATTAAGTCTTTATGACCCCTTTCTAATAGCCAGAAAGATATAAGTCCCCAGTCAGTCTTCTTTCTAATCATATAGGAGTAAGTCCCCAGTCGGCATCCTACCTTTATGTACATGATTGGATCAAGCCATCAAGGCCCCTTTCATGTTACATAGGCAAGTTAGATTGGATTAAGTCATTATGACCCCTTTCTAATAGCCAAAAATATATTAGTCCCCAATCGGCCTTCTTTCTAATTATATAAGAGTAAGTCCCCAGTCAGCATCCTACCTATTGTGTACATGATTGGATCAAAGCCATCAAGTCCCCTTTCATGTTACAAGGATTATGGATTAAGTCTTTATGACTCCTTCTAATAGCCGAAGATATAAGTCCCTAATTGATCTTTCTAATCGTATAAGTAAGTCCCATCGACATCCTACCTTTGTGTACATGATTGGATCAAGCCATCAAGGCCCCTTTCATGTTACACAGGTGAGTTAGATTGGATTAAGTCTTTATGAACCCTTTTTAATAGCTAGAAAGATATAAGTCCCCAGTTGGCCTTCTTTCTAATCATATAGGAGTAAGTCCCTAGTCAGCATCCTACCTTTTATGTACATGATTGGATCAAGCCATCAAAGCACCTTTCATGTTACATAGGCAAGTTAGATTGGATTAAGTCTTTATGACCCCTTTCTAATAGCCAGAAAGATATAAGTCTCTTAGTCAACATTCTTTCTAATCATCTAGGAGTAAGTCCCTAGTCGGCATCTTATCTTTGTGTACATGATTGGAACAAGCCATCAAGGCCCCTTTCATGTTACACAGGCAAGTTATATTGGATCAAGCCTTTATGACCCCTTTCTAATAGCCAGAAAATATAAGTCCCTTGGTCGGCATTCTTTCTAATCATATAGGAATAAGTCCCCAGTTGGCATCCTATTTTGAGGATTAGATCATCTCTTTAAAGACCCCTCTCCTTTCTTTAGCTAACTAGGATGGATCACGCCCTTAACGGTGCTAACTTATTAGCTAATCACATGAATCACACTCCAAAGCAAAGATAGATATACATATACCTATCTTTAACAATCAAAATTAAAATAAAATTCAAATCAAAAATCAAAGTCCTGAATTGGAACCTGAATCTTAAACTTGTATGTTGATCAATCTTGTCAACACCAATATGTGCAGTGCATTCTAGTTAATCCACTACACATATTGGGGGTCCATTTGTTTACCTCATTTTTAGAAAAGGTCATTTTAGCAATAAAATGATATCAAGTTCAAATAGGGATTTCCTACTTCAAAATTCAAAGTCATGCTTAATAACTTAGAAATACATTTTTGAGCTAAATCCAATTTACTTGGTTTAATGCAAAACCAAATCAAACATCCTACATAAATTAAATCAAATGAATTAGTGCAAAAAAATAGAAATTCAATGTCAAACCTAAAGTCAACTCTAGTCAACCTAGAGTCGACTTAAGTTGGCCCACTTGGTCAAAAAAAGTCAACACACTAAAATTTGACTAAATTAAATCACCAAAAATATTTCAAAATATCAAATGAATATGTATGCTCATAATAACAAAAGAATTTAAGTCCATGAAAGCCTAGAATAGGTCAACTAAATTGCTTAAATCAAAATAACTTAAATAAGCTACATTAAACTCAAATTTAAGAAAACTCAAAATAACTTTAAATTGATTGTCCTAAATCATATGGGAATGATGATAGGACATAACCTCACTCCCTATTGGGTGTAGTTGGGTCAAATGGGTCATTTGACCCATAAAAAATTATGTTTAAATCACTTAACACAATTTGGGTAAAGTGAGTTAAGCATGACAAAAGAAATAAGGAAATATCAAACCACTTCCAACCAAATCACATGGGATGCGGGTAACACTTCCTTAAACTCTTCTAATGAAGGTTTACATCCCTAATCAAGCTAATTAGGTTTCTCTTACATTATTACATAAAATATAAATAAGGAAAACTAATACATGCAAAAGAATTGGAGAAGTCAAATTCCTTCTCCCTTCTTCCCACCTCTTCACATAGGACAGCTATGGGATGGAGAAGGAGTGCACTAGCAAGCTTCCAATGCCTCCCATCATCAAAACTAACAAAGGAATAGCCAAGGAGGAGAAATATAACTCTCGACCATATAAGAAAACACATATAGACACTTCCCCAAGGATATTTGAAGTTACATACATCTTCACACATCAAAACCGAAGCTAAATGAAAGTTCTCCCTCCCTCCAAGTGTCCTTAACCACTACAAACCATCAAAGCTAAAAAGAGCATTCAAGGGTTGGTCTAGGGATAAAACACCAAATAATTTGCTCAATTCCTCTGGCACAAAGCTTTCTCCCAAAGAAACGAAGCTATTGGATGTAATTTCAACCTTTGAAACTCTCTGAATCAAGGTATGCCATTGATGACTCCCTTTTTTTAAGCTTTTGACCTTGATTATTTTCATATAAAGCTTGATATCTAAGATCAAGCTTTATGGATTGAAAGAAGATCTTTCAATGATCGTGTAGCACTTTAAATCATGTGATTTCATAGCCTATATCAGAAGTTATTAGCAAAACACCATGGAATGTGCTTGGCTCCAGAAGGTTGGGAAGGAAATCAGACCGTCCATTTCTTTTAAAAGAAATGGGCGGTCATCTAGTGCATAAATTGATTTAAATCCCTTAAGGATCACGGTTGATCGGACCGTCGATCTGATCGGGTCATCCCATTTTCATCCAGCGTGACGCAACTCGCGCTGGACATACGCCGTGCGGACTGATCCCATGGACCGTCGATCTTTGAACGTAGATCAATCCCACTCATTTTTCTACGCATGGGATGACTCACTTAAAAATGTTAAGATTAGTTATAGCTTAATTGGTTAAAACCTAAAATTTCAAAAAATTATAAAAAATCAAATAAAACTTAGAAAATTACAAATAAGAGCTCTATGGATTCATTTTGATGAGAGGATTCCATCGAAATGAAAATCCCCATTTTTTATTGGGTACTTTTCCTTAATTTAGGTTTAATTGAAAAATATTAAATCATAATTATTCTCAAATTAATAATCCAATTAATTTGAAACTCTAGGAAAATAAAATTGAGCTTAAAACATATCTTAGGTAAATTTTTGGAGATTTAATTCTCTAAATTCAAGGGAAATTGTGATTTCATGTCTTTAAATATTAAATTAATTAAATTAATTACCCTTTAATGAAATAATTATAAAACTTTAATCTAATAACCTTAAATCAACATAATGAATATTAATAAATATTAAAATATTAATTAAACCTAATGAAACCTATATGAACCTAATAGATCACTAATTAATTCAATTAGGTAATTAAAATAATTAAATAATTCAATTGAATAACCTGAATTTAATTAAATCATAATAAATCAACCACTTAACCAAAAATTATAAATAAACCTTCATTGGAAATGTATTTTATTGACGAATAAGTGAAAAATAAAATCCATTAATGAATCTTAATAAATTAGGCTTAATTTAGGTTGTAGTGAAATAAGTAAAACCCTAATTACACATTAATTATATCTCTTATCAAGATGAAACTTTAGAAACATAAAATTAGCATGTACCCCCACTTGCCATAATTATCTCAAACCTAATTGGTCTATAAATTTGGAATTCTTGATTTTCCAAATCTCTAGGTCAATATGTACTAAATAATAATTAAGAATAATCATTAATTCATTGAATCAACAAATAAATTGAACTAATCAGAAATAAAAATCATAAATACTTAGGGTAATTCATAAAAATTTTCTAAGTTAAAAAAAATTTAATTAGATATCTAAATTATAAGAAAATCAATACTTAATAAACAGCTTAAGTTAAGTTTAATGAATTTAAATAATGAATCTAAACCCTAGGTTAATTAAATCAGATAAAGAATAATCTATGAACAAATTTAAGGTATTAATTCATATTAATAAATTTAAACCTTAAGCTTACAAATCCATGATTTAATATGTTAAGTTAAATTAAATGAAATCAAACTCTTTAAATTAGCAGAAGCCAAATCAAATGAAATCCATATAACTTAATTCAAAATGAAATAAATCAAACAAATTAAATCAAATAAAGAAATTCAAATAAATGAAATAATATAAATCAAATCCAAACATAAATAAAATCAAAAGGATTAGTTAAAATACTTAAATATTTTAGTTAGACTTTTGAAAACTTCATTAGGATTTAGGATGTTGAATGGAAAGAGCTCCATCCAAAAATTGAATCATTCCATTCTTCATTCTTGAAAACCTTTTCAACTTTAACCACATAAAATGAACATAAAAATGGAAATTAAATCACTAAACCATTTGAATTGAAATCGACCAATGGTAAAAATTAAACCAATTCAAACTTCAAACTTCAAACTTAAACTTAAAGGCCTAGCAAGACTTGCCACATAAACCCACTTACACACACTTTGATTACTTGGGTTCTAGGTCTAAGTTAGATGGTATGATTTTCTTTTAATCTCCATGTTGTTTGCTTCACTTGTTTTTTGTGTGTATTTATTTTTAGGGCTGCTTGTTTGTTCTTTAGTCTGGATGTTAGGGCGTTCTTTCTAGATTTAACATTATTTTCTATAGGGGATTATGTTAAAGGGATTATTATAATAAATAAATCATAAAATTATTATTTTCTTGCAGGTACTAATGTTAAGCCCATATGTTTGTGAAATATAAATATAAACTATTTTGTGTATCTATTTTGGAGGCTTAGATTTCCTTTGAATTTTAAATGTAAATTTGAATTAGGTTAGGATCTATGGGTTCTAGGATTAGTAGGACCCAACCAGGAGATGGTGCTGGTCCCCTATGGAGCAGATGGATGTCCACGAAGGGAGACTTTCTGGAAAGAAGACCCATATATCACTTCTAATTCTAGTGGGTTGTATAAGAAAACTTGCATTTTTTTTCTTCGGGGTGTGTAGTACCATTTTGCATTGGCCTTTCTCATATAATTTAATTTGGCTTGATTTATTTTGGGTGCAATAGAATCAACATGCTTTTCTAAGGTTTCTTTTCTTTATGTTTGTCTTGATGTATGCCTAGGCAGGCTCATAGGATAAACTAAATTTTATATCCAACTAAATCAATTGAAACATAAAATAAATATAACTCATAATCTTCATACAAAAGCCTAGGTATTAAAGCAAGATAAAATATGCAGCAACCCCTTAGCTGGATGTTTTAATATCATGCAAAATCATATTATTTCACTCTTGATGAATGAAGGACTTTCATCCTTGCCAGAGAACTTGGGCTTGACCTTTGAGAGCCTATGGTGGAAGTACACCTTTCTTCTATTCTGATTTGGCCCATAATCTTTTTCTAATTACATGCATTAGGCATAAATTATATTCCTATGACCTAAATGAATCCTGAGTCAAAAATTATAAAAAATTGAAAGATATACATTAGTTAGGTACTTCTTCATACCCTACATAATCTTAGGGGTTAGGGAGTAAGTCTAGTTTCATAGATTTCTTTCCTAAAATTGCAGCACTATAACATTCATGACTTAGCCTCATGGTTTTAAAATGCGCTTAGTTGGTGTTAGCTGGTAGCCTTCTCTAGGTAGTTGTAATTCCAGAAGAGTCAGGGATAGGTTAGTTTCTTCAAGTGAAGAGAATGAGCAATGATTCCCAAGAATATAACTAAGTCGAGCATCTGACATGTATCAAAAGCACCTGTAGACTAGGTTCTGAAGCATCCTTTTAGGAATAAGTCTTCAACCCTAGAAATTTCTGTGGTCTTGTGCTGCTAGAATCTAAGTTCTAGATTTGTAAGAAAAAGATAACTTGAATACTGGAATTAAATCCCAAATTTGAAGCCCAATTATAGGATAGTTGAAATGTCTACTGGGCATCCCAGTATCAGTAGACATTACCTTCTTTTTTTCCATTTGACTCATGAAAATAACTCTCTCTAATTTGGACCTCTCCCAATTGAATTTCTAAAAATCAATCCTTGAAAGATACCTTAGTAATCTTTAGGAATAACCACTTATTTCTTTAATCGAGAGTATTCTTTAGAAGAGACCCTTCCTAACATGTAATTAACTATAGAGCTTGCCTTTATAGGGAACCATGATCCTAGGATAAAATAGACTATGTTCTACTTTTTCATGTAGCTCAGGGGAAAATGTTTTGGTACATGAAAGACCCATTAGCCTTCAGAATCTTTTATTGAAATGATTGAATCCATTACAGGAAAGCATGTTTATCTTTTGAGATAATATGCTTATTCCTTAATGTCGTATTTGGTCATCTAAATAAAATATTCCTAAACTATATGTGGTGTCATTTCTTTTCTCTATTCTAGAGAAAAGAACCAACACTATCTCAGATTTACTGGACCGAGCAAGATTCTATGCATTCACTTAATAGAATCTCCAACCATAGGGGTGGTTATTAGGAAAGGGGGATTTCCCAATCTAGTAGTAACCCGAGTAGTGTTTAAATGAGGTCGTAAAGGATGTGATCCAAATAGAGTGCCCACAAGGGAGGTGCCACTAGGAGCATTATCCTGAACTTTGTAAATAAGAAATCATGTAGGTGTACAATGGCCAACTTAAGGACAAAGCATAGCAAACTTACATCTACCATGACTAGTGTATCCACTGGGTGGGTCGTTGTCACCATAGCGAACACCAACCAACCTAAGGTGATCATCGATGTGCAAAAATCAGTCTAAGAAGAAGGCATGTAGACTTTTATCTCCCTAAAGTGGAATTGATTACAGGAATAGTTTATCTTTGGCTCGATAGGTGCTATCTGACCTAGGGCCGCCCGTCGATATGCAATAACTGTACTTAAGAAGAAAGTATAACAGACTTACATCTGTCGAAGTGAGGAACAATCACTGGGGAGACCCATTGATGGCATAACAAGTTGAACCTAACCTAAGGGTGACTACTAAATAAGGATTCATAAAGAAGGACTAGACCCAAACTTGAAGTAGTTAGGAGGAAAGGTGCCACTGGGGGACTTACCCTAATCCTCTACTCAACCAATTTAGTTCACGATGGCTAGTCCAAGAAGAAAGCATATAGTAGACTTATATCCTCTTGAATGAAGCCAACATGAAGGTATCTTATCGACCATGCCATAAGGCTTACCATGCTAACATAGCACTCGTCTGTGTTCAATGGTCAAGTCAAGAGGGAAAGTGTAGAAGACCTACATCCTCCTAAATAAGGGACCAGGGGTGGCCACGGGGTAACGTCTGACTAATAATGAGTGAGTGCCACAGGGGGCTTTATCCCACATCAAAGTAGCATGAGGCAAAAGATGTGTATGTGTGTTTGTGAGATATGCTCAACAAAGTTAGTTCATGATGGCTAGTTTAAGAAGAAGGCATAGCAGATTTACATCCTCTTAAATAGAGTCAGCATGAGGGTAGCTTATCGACCACGTAGTAAGGCCTACCATGCTAACAAAGCACTCATGTGGTCAATTCAAAAAGAAGCATAGGTTACATCCTCCTTAACAAAGGACCACTGGGGTGATGTAGGGTAACACGCGCCCTAACTAATGTGAAGCCATGTTATCCCTCATCAAAGTAGCTCGAGAAAAAATATGTGTATTTATTCATGTGTTTGTGTGTAGTTTATGTTTGTGTTGTGTAAATACATCAAAGAGTTGATGAAATGGTGCCATAGTTACAATGTGACTCCACCAAGAAAGGATTCCACTCGGGTTCTCTTACACATAACTTAGTTATACTACTCAAACTAGGATGCCTTTAGGGTTCTCTTACACCTATCTTAATAGCACCAAAGAATTGTGTGTAGTTTGTGTTTATGTTAATGAAGGATAGGATGCCACATGGGTTCTCTTACACCTATCCTAAACACATCATGACAAATTTACAAATAAGCAAATAATTTTTCCAATGAAGAAGAGATTTGATGAATGTAAAGATAGGATTTTTATTTATGATAATTATTTTTAAACATTATTTTAAGGATATTATTTCTTTAAATAGAGCTCGTTGATTGGAACCATTGGGTGCTCCCTAATTATAGTGGTTTAAACTACTTTCCATCCCTCGAAGAACCAAGGTAGGCAATGAAAGTAGAATCATGATTTGAAAAGTTTTGAGATAGACTAACTTTAAAAGAGTTTAAACCATCTATATTCAACGTTAATTGAAGTCTCTCTTCTGCTATGTAGAATCTTAGAGGATGCATCTCTAATATCACTTTAATCTCTTTTAGATCAATCCTTATTATCCCATGATGCTTTACTACAAGCCTCACGAGCTCCCCTAAAGTCATCCTAAATGTATACTTTAGAAGATTCAACTTCAAGCTGTAGTGTCATAACCAATTGAAGATAACTACTCATATCATAAAGATGGTCTTCCTTTTTCTTTAACCTTGGTGACTAGAGAAAGGCATGACCTTATAGAGGTAAAATCAAATGGAAATTATAAGTGTAAATTACCTCTCATCCTCTAACATCATTCGACCTATCCTTAAATGAGGAGATTGCATGTAAAGAAGCTATGTTTACTGTCAAATTTGAAATAGGTAATGTGGATTCATCTTCAAGGCAAGCCTAACTGAAATATTTAGAATCAACGTATGTGCAGATTTGAATGTCCTTCCTTTTGACTGGGCATAATGTTGGGTAATCATGATAAAATCTTTCTTCTTCAATAAGGTTGAATTCAAACTTTGATCTTCTTCTTAGTGCAAATGTTTGCATAAAAAATTTGCAAAGTAGGAATAGAAATAGCTTCAAATTTGATTTTGTAGGCTACTACCTTTAGAGATGTATTGGGCACTTCATTATGGTCTTAGGTAAAGTAGTCCTTAAACTACAAAAGTAACCTAACCAAGTCATTGCCATTTTCTTTTTGACTTATCATATATGGATTTTGGGAGGGTGGGTGGACTACCTTTATGTTTTGAGGTTAATCTCTTAAAACTCAATGGTTGATGATCTAATTTTCTTCTCAACTTCAGGGAGTGTATCATGTACTTGAAAGTCTTCAAAATTCTTTAAGCAAAGTAGATAGACTAGGCAAAACACGATTTTATTACTTTATTTGAAGGTTTATCTACAATTGAATCCTCTTTCAAGCTTGAAGAAAGAGATGAAGTGGAAATTTGATATCTCATTATATATATATATATATATATATATATATATATATATATATATATATATATATATATTATAGTTAGAGGTTTAGCAACTCTTAACTTCTTCCAATCCAATAATATCATGAGATAGTAAAATTAGTGCCAATGTGCTCATAACCACTAAGTTTCTAGTTATATCAATCATAAATTATCCTTTTAGAACTTTTTATTTTACTGTTATCTACTCCAAAGAAATGTCAAAAGTTGACTCAAAATTTATTTCGTATATTTTTTTCTCCTTTTCTTTGAATTATACCTTACATGATTTATCCTTTAGATTCCAAATCAATGTGTATTATTGGTCCTTTACTTCTTCTCTTTTCTTCTTCTTTTTTTCTTCACTTTTTTTCATTCATTTTTTTCATTTTTTCTTTTCTTTCTTTTTTCTTTTTGTTTCATTTTTTCTTTCTCTCTTTTTTTTGACTCTTTATTTATATTGGGTTCTCTGGAGGGGATTGCTTGTCTTTCCTTTCCCTAAGATATTTTATGCCGAGTATGACTTGAGGAGGTTGCCACTAAATGTGCAATAAAGAATCAGGTTAAGTTCCAATCAAACACTCCTCTATCTCCTTAAAGAAGGTGAGGGTGCACTCATTATTTTAGCTTAGTGGGCAACCTTCCAAGATGGTTTAGGACCTTAAGATTAACCTTCATAATAGTTTGATGCCCTTATTTTGGATTGTGAGGTGTATTTTAAGAAGGATTTAGAATTTGATTATTTCTAATGATTGGTTTGCTTCTTCCAATGTTGTTGATCAAAGTGGTTGGACCCACCACTACAACAATTGGCTTCATGATATCTTCTAAAAGAGGTAGAATTTATGTCTACTCTTTTATGGTGCCAAAATTTCTTCTATTACATCTGATGATTCTAACTCTTTATCGATAGTGACACCATAAAAGTTTAGTATGGGGTATCTCTACCTGAGTTGGAATCCTTAAAGACATCAAGTCCATCGGTACTACTATTTTATGGATTACGATCATTATTGTGATTTTTGTTTTGAGAGTTGTCTTCTTTTGGGAATTAGGATTCAAATAATTTGAGTCATACTTATCTAGAATGAATAAGACATACTCAAAGATCTTTATTGATCTTATTCTTGGCCCTTGAAGGAACTTTTATGGTCTTTCTCCTTTGGTTAGGGAAACTAATTAGGCAGGTCAAAGCAAGAAGTGGCTTCTTGCCTACCACCTCATTTTTATTGATGGTTGTAAGGTCTGGAATCTCAACATTGCTAGAAAGAGAACCATATCAGACCTTCACTTGAATGTTGTTGATTTGAATTGTTAACTTGATTTGATTATTGGAAGCCTCATTTAATAAATTTAGGTATGCTAAATGGGGTTCCAATATTGGAGAGATTTTATTTTTTGAAGGAGAGACTTTGAATTTGATTTAAATTTAGAACCCACATTCAACAAATTTGGGTATGTTGAATGGGGTTCAAATGTTTTTGAGAGGCTCTTAATTGATGCTTCCATTGGCTCACATTTGAATTTGAATTTAATTTTATTTTTGGGACCCTAGTTTAATAAATTTGGGTATGTTAAATGGAGGGTCAATTGACTTTGTTTTGGATTTATTTTTGGAATCTTCACTTAGCAAATTTATGTATGCTAAATGAGATTCAAGTGCCTCTTTGAAAACAATTTCTGAAAGTTTTTTTATTGTTTATGATGATGTGTGTCACGTGTTTGATTTGTTGAATTAGTTTTTAAAATGGGATCCTTACTTAGCAAATTTAGGTATGCAAAGTGATGCCCAATGTGTTTGATGTATTTTGATTTGATTTTAAAAAATGAGACCCTTACTTAACAAATTTGGTATGTTAAGTAGGGCTCAAGTGTGTTTGATGAGTTTGTTTTATTTTATTTTGAAAGAGGAGAACTTCTATTTAACAAATGTGGTATGTTAAATAAAGTTCAATATGATTTCAATTTTGAAGAGGTGGGACTCTCATTTGACAAATTTGGGTATGTGAAATGGAGTTCACGTGTGTTTGATTTATTTGTGATTTTAAAAAGGGAACTCTACTTAGAAAATGTGGGTATGTTAGGTAAGGCCCAATTTGATTTTGATTTTGAAAAAGGGAATTCTCATTTGAAAATTTTGGGTATGTCAAATTAAATTCAAATGTGTTTTAGTTTTTAGTGATTTTGAAAAGGGGGACTTCCATTTAATAAATTAAGGTATGTTAAATGGAAATCAATTATATTTTTCTTTTTGATTTTCAAGGATGGGATATTTGTGTGTGATGTTGCTTTTGAAAAGAGAAATTCCAACTTAGCACATGTAGGATGTGCTAAATGAATTTTCAATTTTCTGTCACGATCTTGTTTGAAAATAAAATATACATTCGACAAGCTTAGGTGTGTCGAATGGAGATTACTATTTTAAAATATGTGCTTTTGGAAAAATGATTATAAAATTATTTGATTTTAAATTTTGAAAAGAACCTCCATGCAACAATCGAGGATATTGTTGCATGGGGTTTGGTTATCTTTAAATGCAATATCTTTAAATGCAAATATTTTGTCATGTGAATTTTAATTAGAGAAATGCTTTTTAAAAGTATATATATTTTTTGCAAATAGTTTATTTTCTTAAGTATGAGAAGAACCTTGCCTCACCAAGAGAACAGTAAAGAGGTTCTAAATTTTTAGTCATCTCCTTAAGTTAATTCAAATTTTTTATACTTATTGGGGGACCCAATAGGGGTTTTATGACCTACATGGAGTGTGGTCTTAAAACCTAAAGGATGTTAGCTAGCTTAACCTAAGGATGAAATAGGCTACGTACCATCAGAAAGAAAGATAGTCTTCGACCCATATAAAATACAAGTCCACTATCGATGTTTAGAGACAGTAATTTCTACTAGAGATGGAGAGAGGAACCCTCCTTTATGGAGTCGCCAGAAAAATCTATGGTATTTATTTTTGAGATGTGGGACACTACGTAGATCTTAAAGTGTACTTATTGAAATGATCAACTACAAAATTAAAGAAAGATGCACTATCTTGAAAGATAGAAATCATCCCCCTATAATGGACCTAATCACCTAATAAGGACTAGTAAGGCATGATGGGTCATCGAATGTACCAAAGATCTTTCCCCTACTTTACATAAAAAAGTAAAGTAAGATTTATATTAAGTCGGGTTCGTTAAGCTCTCTATAGAGCAAGCCTCCATAGTTAATTACATCCTAAGGGATGTGAATCCCTTAAGAATACTCTTGTTTAAGAGAGCAATTAAAGTCTCCAAAGATTTCAAGACTAGACTTTTAAAGGATTAGTTGTATTGGAAAATTAATTGGGAAAACTTAAGGAGAAGACTTATTATCGAAGCAAAGGAAATAAGTAGGGAGTGTTCTTGATACTAAGAAACCAAGAGAATTTCAACCTATCATATAATTAGGCTTTATAATTTTGAAATTGAAGAGAAGATCAATTGTGTTAAAGTTGACATTTCATTAGAAAGCTAGGACTTGTAATCCAAAAACACAAGATTGTGGAGATGCCTAGGAGGTGAGGATTTATGCTTATATCCCTAAAGAATAACCACCTCAGATGATAAATCTAGGGAGCTTTAGCATAAGCCAGAGCACGACCTAAATCTAAGCAAAAATGGGCATATGGTTTAACTCCATAAGAGAGGATAAACTACATGACTGCTGGACTTACAACCTCTAGGAGTAGCAGACAACTAACACCTTCTACACTTTAAATCCATGAAGTTTAGTCATATGATTTACTAGATTAGTTAGGCTATTATTTAATTATAAAGAAACTAATGTCCTTAAACTCACTCCCTAAGAGACAAGAGCATGAGTGGTATGAGCATATGACTTAGTCTAGCGCAAAATGTTTTCAAATTTTATTTATTTTTATACTTTATTTTGATAAAGGCTTCAGAATTTTGATGCCTACACGCATGATGAAATAAGGTTGTTCATTAAATCATCATGAAATGGGTGTTTTCCAACACAAGGGATGCTCTCACAGATCAAGCATTCCCCAATCAAGCAAGGATGGTAATCTCTTATTTTCAATAGCAAAAAAATATGATGTGCATGTTGTTGGCCATTCAACATCTAGCTAAGGGGTTGCTAAATCTTTTAATTATCTTGATTTATATCCTAGGATTTATGTGAGATTATAAATTATTTAAAACTTTAGTTATGAGTTATAGTTGGGTAGAAAAGTTATTTTTTTCTAAGAACCTAATCCAATTCCATGCCACACATTCAAACATCAAACATATAAAAAAACTAAGAAAATCATGTCATCCTAATTGTGCGCTTTAAACACAACATCAAATACTTTTATAGCTAACACAAAAGAATAATAAGGTGGTGTGCCTACAACTCAAAAGAAAAATGGGTTTGAGACCCTTATACCTGGTACATAAAAGAATAATTTGCAATTTACAAATGATAAATGCTTGGGGGGGGGTCTTCAAGTCTTTATGTCTTTATCTATCTTCCTCCTTCTTTTTTTTGGTTTGCTCCAATTCAAAGGCATCACATGGCCTCCTAAGACAAAGCCTTCTAGCCAATCCTCATTCTTAACCCCTCCTAGCACTAATCCTAATTCCTAATGCAAAATGACATTAAAAATAGAAAACATATATCTAACTACACTCAAGTGTTAGCTAAACTACACACCCAAGTAGTTATATTTATAATTTGGACTTAGCACTCACATGGGTAACCAAGCCCACTTGTCCTAACTTAGATTATGCTAAGGGGCTTAAGCAACCTGCAAAGAGAGCATTTATATTTATTTTTAAGTGGCCCCTTAAAAATAATCCTCTGTAGAAAATATGATTAGCTAATCATGGCCTACCATCGTATGAATCATACACCTAGTCTAAAATAATACATCACAAAATAAAATACATCACCATGCACCATCCTAACATAAGGCTAGAAGTGGTGACTTAATCTAATGTGTGTGTATTAAGGGTTTTGTTATTAAATTAACTAAGCTTTTTCTAAGTGTAGAAAGATTCAACTTAAAGGGTGGTTTCACTTCAAGTGCTTTAGTTGATTTGTAAGTTTTAATCTATGTTTTCTTTTGTTTCATATGACCCACACTTAGCAACTAAGTGTTGTAAAGAGAAGAAAAGAGGTTGCGCTCTTTCATCCCTACCTTAAACCACTTTCTAAAACATGTTAATTTTATTTTGTTCTCCTTAGTGAATGGCTTATTACACATTTTAGATTAATCCAAAGTTTAGGTTCTATTTAAATAATTTTATTCAATGTGAAAGGCTGCTTAAGATTAATCTAATTGAAATACTATCACATGACACATGCTAAATCATTCCTTTCCATCACATATAACATGCATCTAATTAAGTCTTAGGTATACCTACACATACAATATGTCTTAGCACACTTAAATGATAGATGTGAGTATGTACATTTGAAGCACTATATTTCTCCTCTAATTGAATTATTTTATCATATTAATTTAAAGCTCTATCTAAATTATTATGCAAAAATACATAGGGATGAAATCAATCAGGTATGTGTCATCGTTAACCAAGGAAGTAAGGTAATCAAATGACCTCCTTGGGGCTAGCTAAAGCTTCATATTCCTGCAATATCTTGATTATATACCATCACATCCAAATCATATGTAAATTTACATGCATGAACATAAGAAAGAGAGCTCCAAATCACATGATCAATTAGTTCAATCACTTGAAAAATTTCAAATCAAGTATTTTTTAATAAAAGGAAGGATTACCATTCTCTAATTAAATACACACATATGCATAAAAGACATAAGTACATGCCTTTGTTAAATTAAGAGTGAGGTAATCAAAATGACCTAGCTAAAACCTCATATTTCCGGATGTCTAGACTATATACCACTTTTCTTAAATACATACAGATGTATTCATAATTTGGAGAATGAAAATCATGCAAAAAAATGGTATTTAATTTGATTGAATCATTTATGTATATGAATTAAAGCCTCATCCAAATTATAGTATTGAAATACATAATAATGTATTCAAATGGAGTACATTCCATTGTTAAACCAGGGAAGTGAGGTAATCAAATGACCTCATTGGGGCTAACTAAAGAGTCATATTCCCAGGATGTACAGACTATATACTGACTAACATTCTCACTTACATAACTCAATACATGAATAGAAGGAAAGGAGCATCACTTCATACATTTAAGTTATGATCACATACATCTCTTATGTATTTATAACTAGCATTCATATCATATGTAACCATTCATTTATAAGCTTTGGAAAATATGTTTGGATTTAATAGTGATAATAACCACACAAATTATAAATTAAATCAACACATGCAAGATTAACATAAAGGAAAACCATTTGATTTATTTAATTTTGAAAAGATGATGTATGATTTCAAATGACATACAACATTTAATATTATTGGAAAGGATGAATAAGTATAAACATGTGATTTCATTCAATTAAATTAATTTCTAAGGACAATCAAGTAAAATAAAAGCATTTAAAGAAAACCAAGCATTTTTAATTATTACTTTCAATTTCATATTTGATTTGGTTTGAAGAAATGAGGGAAAGTTTTCTGATCATATCCCATTCCCATGTTTATGATTTAATTTCATTTAATGAAAAATTAAGTTGATTTTATGGGTTAATTAGGTACTATGCATTAAATCCATTAATTAACCCTTACCTATGTTGCCTTAATTTAATTAACCAAGTATTATGAACCAACATGATATGTACATACATTGGAAATTAAATCAGCAATGAACCTAAGAAATGAAAGAGGCCTAATGCAATTGGCTCACAATTAGTGATTAATTTAGTTAAGAAACTTAATTTCTTCATGGTTTTCCACAAATGTGGGTTAACCATAATTTCTTAAATGTCTTTAGGTTATTGAACACCTAAAGATCTACCCATGAATTGATTTTTAAGATTCCATGTGATTATAGTTTCAAATTGATTAATTAGTAAAATTAATGAATTAAACCATCAATTAATCCCAAAATAATTAATTTCAAGTGAAATGGAGTTAGGGAAAAGATTGGGAAAGTGGTCCCAATCTCATTCCCCATGCCCATTCACTATTTCACAATTATTAGGAAGCTTAATTAATGATTTTATTACTATTAAGAATATTAATTAATTGTTACTAAGGAAAGTAATTAAGGTTAAGATAACCAATTTCCCTTAACCAAACAATTCCCAAAACAATTTGGAGGCAGTCATCCCATTAATCAACCTCAGAAAGTTTGGGATTAATTACTTAGGTAATTAGAGAGCAATTAAGCTAATTAAGTTTTCAATTAAACCTTAAGCCTTAATTATTATTAAAAATTAATTAGGATCAATTTTAATTGAATCTCCTATAAACTACCTTC
Source organism: Cymbidium sinense (assembly GCA_021442155.1). Taxonomy (NCBI): domain Eukaryota; kingdom Viridiplantae; phylum Streptophyta; class Magnoliopsida; order Asparagales; family Orchidaceae; genus Cymbidium; species Cymbidium sinense. The sequence continues at coordinate 187,447,460 of CM038220.1, forward strand.
AAAATAATTAATTACTTGCATTTTAAAGATTTTTTATGATTTCTTATAATTTTCTAGATTTTTAGCTGATTTAAATGATTTTCTATGATTTTTTTAAAGTCCATTAATTTATTTTAACTATTTGAACTTCAAAATGCAATATCTCCCAATCCAGAAATTCTTTTAACTTGAAATTTGTATGGTAGGTAGATTTTAAGCTCACTTTTAATCTCTAAAATTTTCAAATCAATCTGATTTGTCTTTTGGTTTTAATTAATGAAATTTGATTTCCCCTAAAACTTAAATAAAGATCAAAATATTTAGTAAAATTTGGGGCTTTTGGATATATTGGATTCCTCTCAGAAAGACAAAACCAACGAACCCTTACTTGAAAAGTTTAGTTTAGTTTTTTTATTTTTTATGAATTTTTGAAGTTTCAAGTGTTTTTAATTAATCTTTAAAAGTAAAAAATCCTGAATATCTTACTTAACTCAGTCAACACCTCCGCGGTGTTGACTGGACTATGCGGTACAACATGGCACCCCATGACTGGGTGGCTCAGTGCCACATCAGCAAATGAGCGAGAATCTGGGTGGATTGGTCGGTGAGATCGATACATGTGATTTGCATGATCTAAGCCATTGATCCACAGATGATGATCTACATGATCGCCATCCATCTTCCGAATGGGAGATCAGAAATGGCGAGAGAGGCGAACATAGGATTTTGTGATTCTTGTGAAAAAATTGAATGGAAAACTTCAATTTAGGCTCAATTTTTTGGTGATCTTTGTTGAAATTCACTCAAAATGCATGGGGATGATGTAAAATAAAATATATGCAAGGGCAATCTAAAGAAAATTCCAAAAATTGAGCAAAAATTGTCACAAATAAAAGAACCTAAGGTCAGCTACGGTTCTTGAAAATTACCACACTGAGGATGATTTTTGATGGCAGTGATGATTTGAGCATGCTCCTGAGTGTAGGAAAAAGGTTTGGAATGGGTTCAGGCTCTTGCTTCACTTCAGAATAATGTATCCACCAATGGCCACTGCTTCCTTGCTGGAATCCACTTGATTTTGATGGATTTTGCTTAAAAACCAAGTGTGAATGGTTGTGGGTTGGTTTGGGAGCTCTAAGAGAGTGAAATGAGTGTGTGAGGATTAGTTTTTGCCTCTTTATTTTTTATCTCCTTGTACTGGCCGAAAATCACCTCATTCATGGTGATTTTTGGTTCCAAGTGGGTGTCCTTGGCTTGGGGTGGTTGAGATTTTCCTTAGGTGGCATAATTTGGTTGCCCAAGGCATGGGAGGTGGTTGCTATGAAGGACAAGTGGGTGTCCTAGCAAAGAGAAGTGGAGGTACTTCATGCCAATTGTTCCAATGGGGGAAGGGAGGTGATTTCACCTCCCCATGAGTCATGGCTGACCCAACCACCTCTTGGATCAGGATGGACAGTGTCCTTGGTGCCTAGGTGGACCAATTGAAGAGCACAAAGTGGCTAAGAAAGGAAATGATAATTTACATCAGTTTTTTTTTTATGTGATACCCTTAGTCCAAGGGTCGAGTGGTCATTTGGCATTGACTTTAATTTGGGCATATTCGAAATGAGTCAAAAGTGAGTTGGACCAAATTTCATGTCATTTGGAGTTCATTTGGTTAGGTTTGGCTCAATTTGACCCATTTGGGCCAAATTGGGTCAAAATGGGTTAGGTTGATCAATTGGTTAGATTGGGTCAAACTAAGAGTTAGGTCAAGTTCATATGACTATTTGGAGAGAATTGTATGTTTTGGTTTGATTTAATTTTGATTTAATTTGGGTTTAGTCTAATTTAACCCTTTATGCCAATTTCATTCAACCTAGGTCAAGAGGTCCAATTGGGCTAGGTTTGGCTCAATTGAAGGTCTAGTCATGTTTAAATGTTCATTTTGGGTTGATTTGAATCATTGGTTTCAATGGATTTGGCTTAGGTAATTTGATTTGGTTTGGGTTCATATAGGCTAAAGGGTTGACTTGGTCAATGGGCTGGGTTGACTTGGTTTGACCCAATTTATATCAATTGATCATCCTAGGGTGATCAACAATCATGACATGAAGTTTGATTGACATAATTCACTTTGGATTGATTGGATTTTTGGTTCATGTAGGTCAAATTGGCCACTTTAGATCAAGTGAGCAATTGGATTTAGTTGACTTGATTTTGGGTTGAGTTTGATTTAGTTGAGTTTATATATAGATTTAAGATTGATATATAAATTCAATTGCAATTGATTTAGATTCAAATGAGTTTATGTTTATTTCAATATTTAAGTCAAATAGGTTAGGTAGGGTTTGACTTGGGTTGATTTTGGTTTGAGTAGATGATTGTAGGTTTCATTTTTATTTGGATAGATGATTGAAGAAATGATTGATTCAAGAGAAAATCCATTGATTTTGGATTGATTTAGATGGGTTTTGGCCATGTTCAAGGAAATGGCTTAAATGGTTTAAATTGGGTTTCGATTTGATTTTGGTTTTTGTTTGGGCTATTTCAATTTATATTTCATTTATATTTGAGAAGATAATAGGTATAATTGATTTATAAGAAAATCAACTGAGTTTGGATTGAATTGGATGGAAATTTGGCTAAGTTCATGAAGGTTGATTAAAGGGCTTGGGAAAGATTTCAAGTTTGGATTTGATCTTAGGTTTCAATCATTTAGAATTGAGTTTAGACTTGGTTTTTGATTTGAAATTTATTTTGTGATTTGGTTAGAAATTTTGATTTGAATTGAATTTAAGAAGGTGTACATTGATTGGGTTTAGGCTATAAGGTAGGTGATTCTCCTAAGTCCCTAAGGCATGGCCTAATCCTATTATTAACCCTTATAAGTCTCTAGGTTTAGGTCAAGTGTTCACCTAAACTCTAAAAATGTATTATGACTAAGGAAACCTTAGTGTCCATAAGGTTCTTAGGTCTAAGAAGAAGAGGTTGAGAACTCACTCCAAAAGTGAGTTCAAGTACCTGGTTGATGAAATTGAAAAGAAGAAATATTGAATCTGAATTTGATCTCTATTAAAAAAGAACCAAAAACCTTAAACCCTAAACTAAAAGTTGAACCCTAACCCTAAAAACTAAACCCTAAACCCTAAAAATTTTAAACCCTAAACTTTAAACCCTAAATTCTAAACCCTAAAACCTAAACCCTAAACCCTTAACCCTAAACCCTAAACCCTAAACCTTAAATCGCAAACCCTAAACCCTAATCCCTAAACCCTAAACCTAAATTGAAATAATCCTAAAATAAACTAAAAAATAAAAATAAACTAAATTGAGAAAACAAAAACCTAAACCTAAACCCACCCGCTGCCCGAGCCCTCGAACTCGTGTTTTCACAATTCCCCTTTTCCTTTCTCTTTTTGACTATCTGGCCACTGGTTGACACCTATTTGGCATGATTCTCATTGGATTCCTTCTAGAATCGATAGTCACTGGCCACTTTCATGTTTTACTTGGAATGACATCGTAGCTTGGCGTCTTCCCCAATGATTCCATGGGGGAAACTGATGGATCCAATGGATCCTACTAGGGCATCAACTACCTTGGCTTTGGCTACATCAAAATCATTCAAAGATGTCCTCACTGGTATGGATAACTATTCAAGTGAGTCCCTAGAACTTATTTTGACTTCTTTTCGAGGCATGCCTGGGCTATGTGCTCTGATCTGATTGTGGAAAAGATTGCTAATTCATTTGAATTCACTTTGGTTGGAAAGTTTATTCTTCGTAGGCTGAATATGGAAAATAATCACTCTTTCTTTCATAGTCTAAAACTTTCAAGTGCTTTTACGATTGGTTTAATTGATCCCGCCACATTTTGATTTAGTTAATGAACAATTTGGATTGCTCACATGTTTTTACTCGTCATTCTTATTTTGTTTTCAATTTCCAATGAGGTTGTTGAAATGGACTCCACTATTTGATATTAGAAAAGAATCCCCAATCATTTCAATTTGGATTTCTCTCCCTAATATGTGAATTCATTTCATTAATCATCAATTCCTTTTTATTGTGGGTGCTTTATTTGGTCAGCCGTTGCAAATTGATCAGGCAATGCATACGAATCTTATCCTTCTGTGGCTAGAATCCTTGTTGAATTGGACATTACCTAGAAACACCCCAAAGAAATCTGGTTGGAATCTGAAAATTACGGTTATATGAATAAAGTTGATTTTGAAAATTTTCATGTCTTTTGTTCTCATTGTAAAATCCACAGGCATGATAATTTTGAATGTTTCATTCTGCATCCTCACCTAGAAAATAAAATTTCTATTAAGGAAACTATTATTCCAAACCCTAGGCTGACCATTGTTAAATATCAAAAAGTTAATTCAGAAAAAAAGATTCATTGAAAGTTCCTAATAATGCTATTTTACCTCTTATTTCTTTTGTGCAATTGAAGGTTTCTAATGTGGAAAATAATAATTTCTCTAAACTTTTGGATGATGATTCTTTTTCCTCTAAGTCGATTCTCGCATCCTTACCGATTTTGATTGATGGAAATAAAGCTTTAATTGAAAATATTAATGAGATATCAATGTTATGCATCATTTGAATTCAATGGAGAATATGGCTTTTGTTTCTCATGATATTCATTTGAAAAAGACTTTACTTTAGTTCAAAATGATTTAAATTCTCAAAAAGATTTGGTTTTGTCTAATAATCTGGGTATTGAAGAAGAAGCTCTAGATGTTGACACTTACCTTCTTAATAAATCTATTTTGGCTCCCTCGCTTGCTATACTCGATGCTCATTTACCTTTAATAAATTCTAATGGCTTGGAAGAAGGAGAACTCACTTCTATATAGGAGACTTCCCTTAAATTTGTCACAAATGTTACTAAATACTTCTTGGATGATGATTTTATAGGAAAAGGAAATGGTTTACAAACTTATCGTGCTAAAAAAATGATAAAAACTTCCCTCCCAAATTGTCCCAAAATACTAGATCTGTTGTGGCCTCCTTCTCCTCTCTTAATTAACCTTTTCTTAACCCCTTTTTATTTCCTTATGTTTAATTTTCTTGTTTGGAATGCTAGAGGGATTGGTACATTCTCTATTTGTAACTGTATTAAAAACCTTTGTCATATTCATAATATTTCTTTACTTATTCTCTTGGAGCCTCTTATTCATGCAAACAAAATTAACCATGTTGCTAGAATGATCGGTTCAATAAATTTTCTCTAATGTTAGTAACAAAATATTGGTTTTTGGAATAATTTTGTGGAGATTTCTATTCTTGATGATTTTCAACAAGTTGTTAATGCTCAAATATCTTATGGTGACTATTGTGTTTTGGGCTCTATTATCTATGCATCTTGTAATAGATCTGGTAGAAATTTTCTTTGGGAAAATTTGAAGAATTTTGCTACCTCTATAAACAAACCTTGGTTTGTTGGTGGAGATTTCAACATTATTTTATTCTCTTGAATGAAGTGGTTGGTTTTTCTAATATTCATTCCATGGAAGAATTTTCCAATATGATCCTTGATTGCAATTTGATTGATATTAGCTTTAAGGGTTCAAATTTTACTTGGCAAAACTCTAGACTTTGGCAATGGTTGGACCAGTTTTTTTTAATACTCATTGGATTACTTAATGGCCTATTACTTCTGATCATTTAAGCGAGAACCTTATATCATGCTCCTCTTTGATTTCTAGTAAAGATAACTCTAATAGATTAAAATTTCTCTCATTTTAGATTTGAACATGTGGATTAATATTGATTTCTTTAATGTTGTGGCTAACAATTGGAAAGCTCCCTTACATACAATTTGATTATGGGGATGAATAGATTTTGGTTTAAGCTTAAAAGACTTAAACAAAATCTAGGTTGGTGGAATAAGCATTATTTTAAAACCTTTTGCTAATATCAAAGAAATGGAAAATTGGTTGTGATCTTGAAGTCTCTATTATGATCTCCTACTAAGATTAAGGACTTGGTGAAAGATAAACTTGTTAATTTTCAAAATATGGAAGAGACTTATTGGCCAAAAGCTACTAACAAACATATTATGGATGGTGACAAAAAACTAGATATTTTCATGCTTTAGTTAATAAAAGGAGAGCTTTAAATAATATTCAAAAAATTAAAGATGATAATGGAGAATGGATTACAAAGAATAATTATATTAAGGATTAGACCATTAATTACTTTAAAAATATGCTTAATAAGAGTTGCTCTTATGAAGCTATTTCTAAATCACACTTGATTCCTTATATTATAAAAAATAATGATAATGATTTGCTTACTATTGTAGCTAATGAAGAGGAAATTTTTAAAGTTCTTAATAGCATGAACATAGATTCTATTGTTGGTTGGTTTCACTACCCAATTTTTCAAAATACTAGTTTATTATTAAAATGATTTGGTTGAGGTTGTGGTTGATTTTTAAATGGTAATCCTTTTCTAGATATTTTCTAGCACTTCTATTATTCTCATACCTAAGAAAGATAATCCAGACTATTAGAGTGATTTTAGACTTATTAGTCTTTGCACCTTATTCAATAAGTTGATTTCTAAAATTCTAACCAACATGTTTAGTTCTTTACTTCATAAGATTATCTCTCTAAAAAAAACTAGTTTTGTTAGAGGTAGATCTATTTCTGATAATATTCCTTTGAATTAATTCATGATTTAGATTCTAAGACTAGTGGCAACATTCTATTCAAATTAGATATTACCAAAGCTTTTGACAATATCTCTTGATTTCCTTATCCATATTTTGAATTTATTTAGGTTTTTTGATAAATTTATCTTTCTTTATTAAAATTATATTAATAATGTTTGGTTTTCTATTTTTCTTAATGGGGAAAGCCGTGGGCTTCTTTCCTTCTTCCCATGGCCTAAGACAATGGGATCCTCTATCTCCTACCTTATTTATTATTGTTGTTGAGCACTTATCTAGGAGCATCAATGATCTATTGTTAAATAATCCAAGCATGTATTATAGAACTCTTGATGGTCTTCTTGTTTCTCATTTAATCTTTTCAAATGATTTCATTATTTTCTGCAATGCTTCTATTCATCATATCAAGAATCTCAAGATTTTTATAAATAATTTGGTACATAAAGTAGTCTATCTATCAATGATAACAAAAGCTATTCTATTACTTCTTCAAGCATCTCCAATAATAAAATTAATCAAATCTTACATATCACAAATTTTGAACATCAAGACCTTCCTCTTAAGTACTTGGGTGCTCCTCTTTGTAAAGGTCCAAAATGATCCCATTTTTTATGAGTTAATTCAAAAAGTTTTAAATAAAATTTTTGTTTAGGAATTTCATTTTCTTTCCTTTGATGGTTGGATCACTATTCTTAAAAGCACTCTCAATTCAATGCCTCATTATTCGATTCAATCTATTATCCCCACTAATGCTACTCTTATCAAAATTGATTGCTTGCTTAATAAATTTTTTTGGGGATCCAATAATTCTACTAAAAGAATGCATTGGACTTCGGCATAAATGTTGTGGTCTCTCTGGGTGAAGGTCATTTTGCAAATTGATTCTGAAGCTATTATTGCCTTCTCTCATAGCTTTGGTGGAATTTTAGAAAAATGATATCCTTTGGGCTAATTTTATGATGAAAAAAAATATTGCCATGGTAAACACCCTCTTATCATGCTTATAAAGTTGGTGACTCTTGTTTGGAAAAGGCTTTGCTCCATTAAATGGGTTTTGAACCCTTAATATCATGGGGTATTCATGCGAGTTCTTCTTTCTTTTGACAAGACAATTGGATTGGCAATGGCTATTAACTCCCTTTTATCTACCCACTCTACTACTATTAAAGTTAACTCTTTTTGCAATAATAACACTTGGAATGAAAACAAACTTGAGAATTATATCCTATTTCTCTTTAGATAACTTTAAAAATATCCTTATTTTCTAATTGACCAAATTCTCTTTAAGCTTTCTTACAATGGTGATTTTGTTCTTAAAGAGGTTTGGAATTTTATTAGAGATAAGCAAAACTCCTCTAATGTTTTCATTAAACTTTAGAACAATATCATTCCCATTTCTATTTGGTTTTAACTTGGAGGATTTTGAATAACTTTATTTGTGGACTTTTGCTCGGAATAAAGGGTTTTATTTTCCTTCAAAGTGTTATTGTTGCTTTCATATTGAAAATGTTAATCATGTTTGTTTTGTCAATGGTGCTATTGCTTCTAATTTATGGTTATGGTAAGATAATTTATTTAATACCAACTACTTTCATGGCTCTCTTTCTATATATCAACTTCCTGAAGCATGTTTCCAAAAAAATTATGAAAGGTCATATCAAAGTTCTAGTTCTTATTACCCTTTTTGTTCATATAGATGGACGAAAAATGATGCTAAATATCATGGTATTATGAGCCATAAAGGATCTTGGCTAGAACTAAAGAAAAAATTCATGCTCTATTTAATGTGCCAATCTTATTAGTAACATTCATTTTAGAGGCTATAAATTTGTGGCTAAAAATTATTATCATTCGCTTGATGACTCTTATAAAGAGCTAGGATTATCCATTGGATCAAACCCAAATATAATTTGATTAAAGTGAATAATGATGTTGCTTCCAATAAATATGGTGGTGGTAATCTTAGGGATTCTAAAGGTACTGCTTATCTATCTTCTCAAAGCTTATCATTAATAAAGCTATTGAAATTTGTTTGAATAAGGTTTCCTCAACTTCTAAATTGAAGTTGATGCACTCTGCTTCTTGACATACTAAACTCTAATAGAACAGAAATCTTGATTTATTTTATCTTCTCAATCATACTAAAATTCTTCTCTTTTGTTTTTTTATTTTTTGTATGCTTTCCATATCTCTGGTTGCTTCCTTAAGTGTGTTAGATTTTTCTTATTGGTTTGTTTTGGGTGGTTTTTTGGGTGTTTCATTTTTATTTTTTTGGTTGGTTGGTAGGTTGATTATTTGGTTTATCCCATTAGTTGGTGGCTACTTTGTTTTTCTTTTGGTTGGTTTGGGTGGAGGTTATTTGTTGATTATTTCTTCCTTTTTTATGGATTGGGTTTTGGTAGTCATTTTTGGGTTTGGGTTTGTTTTTCTTTTGGTTGTGGTTTTGCCTCTTCCTTTAGTTTTTGGTATTATTTTCATTTTGTTGTTGGGTTATTGGTTGATGGTTGTTTGGATTGTTATTTTTCTTTGGGATGGTGACTTGCTTTGTATTGTTTTCTTTACTATGGTTATGATGCTTTCTTTTATTGTTTTCTCCTTTTTTTTGTTGGCTTTGGTGTTGTTGTATTTCTCGATGGATGGCTGAGTGGACTTGTGTTTTTTATTTTTTGGTGCTATCACCGATCATAATTTCTACTGGTTGGGTTTGGTGGATGCTTCTTGTTGCTACACTTTTGGTTGTCTTGGGTGGTTTTGGCATGATGGATGCTATTGGTCTTTTCATTGATTTGGATTTTCTTGGTGGTGGTTCGGGAGGCTATTGGTCTGGGTTGGTTGGCTATTTTGGTTGCTGGTTTAGTTGGATGGGTGGTTTGACCTTTCTTTCCAACTCTATTGGTGACATTTTCTTGGTTGGTTTCTTATGTGGTTCTCTCTCTTGGTTGTTCTTTGCTTCCCTTTTTTTGGTTTGGGTGACATTCTTTTCATTCTCTTGTTTGCTTGTGAGGACATGGCTCTTGTTTTTATTTTTGGTCTTGGTTTTGGTTTTGTTTAAGGTCATGATGCTTACTCCTGATGTTGTTATTTCTCTTTGGTGGTGGCTTTGGTGGTGTTCCTACTTATTGTCTTTGCTGATGGTTGGTTGATTTTCTACCTTATTGGCTTATTTGTTTTGGTGGCTTTATGGTTGGCTATTATGTTGCTTGGAGGTTTGTTTGCCTTTTGGATGATGGACTTTGGATGATGGGCTACAAGAGGTATGTTGGCAATGATGTCCTTGATGTTTCCTCTTATCTTCATTTGGTTGGTAGCACTATATGTAATTGTAACCCTTCTTGAAGTTTGGATGCTTACATATTGTTGCTCTGAGATGATTTGTCTGAGCCTTTTTTCTTTTCTTTCTTTCTTTTACTCTTTATGTTTGCTTAATTGTCTCATTCTTTTATTAGTATGTTGTAGATTTCTTTTATAGGTTGGGAGAATCTTGCAGGTGGATCTTGCTAGTATCAAAATGACCTAATGGATGTTGCTATTGCGCACATGGATTAGTTGTTGTTGTTAATTTGGTTTTGCTTTTGCTTTTCTTTTTTTCTTATATTATTGTAATAGTTAGGGAGTTTATCTCTTTAGGGCTTATTGTAGCTCTTTAAGCATTAGTTTAGAGATTTACCCCCTCTAAGGACTTTGTACTTTTTCTTTGTGACAATAAAATTCCCTTAATTCCCTTAGAAAAATCTTAAACCCTAAACCCTAAAAAGCTAAAAACCTAAACCTAAACCAAATAAAATCCAAAAATAAAATAAATAAATAAACCTAAGCCAAAAAAATTAATTAATTAATTAAATTAAGCCTAAAACCTAAACCTAAACCAGAACTAGAACTTAAACCTAAAAAAAATATAAAATATAAAATAAAAATTAAACTATAATAAAATAAATAAAAACCTAAACTAAACTAAAAAAAATAAAAAACCTAAATAAAATAAAAACTAAACCTAAAATAAAAATAAAATAAACCTAAAATAAAATAAAATAAAAACCTAATAAAACCTAAACCTAAAATAAACCTAAAATAAATAAAACTCTAAACTAAACCTAAATAAAAATAAATAAACTAAACCTGATAAAATAAAAAACTAAAAATAAATAAAACTAAACCTAAATCTAAAATAAACTAAACCTAAAACTAAAAATAAACTAAAAATAAACATAAACCTAAACTAAAAAAAACCTAAAAAAAAAAATAAACTTAAAACCTAAACCTAAAATAAAATAAAACCCTAAACCTAAACCTAAAAAATAAAATAAACCTAAACTAAAATAAAATAAAAATAAAACTAAACTAAAATAAACTTAAACCTAAAATAAACTAAAATAAAAACTAAAATAAATAAACATAAAAAAACTAAACTAAATAAAATATAAGTAAATAAAAATAAAAATAAAATAAAATAATAAATTAAAATAAATAAGAAAATTAACTAAATAAAAGTAGACCTACAAGTTTACTTAATTTAAAATAAATAAATAAATAATAACCTAAACCCTAACCACCTAAATCCTAAACCCTAAAACAACTAAACCACAAACCATAAACCTAAAACCAAACAAAACTCCCTCTAAAAAACCTAAGTCTAAACTCTAAAACCCCAAACTAAACCTAAAACCTAAAACCCTAAAGCAACAATAAAGTCTAAACCTAACCCTAAACCCTAAACCCACAAAGCATAAAACAAACCACAAACCCTAAACCCAACCTAAAACCCCAAAAACCTAAACCTAAACCCTAAACCTAAAACTAAATAAACTAAAATTTAATAATAAACCTAATAAACTAAACCTAAACCTAAGAATGGGAGAACTTGAGAACATCACCTTCAACTAAGGCGAGTTTAGATCTCGGTGGAGGTGGAGGAGGTGATTATCCACAGTGGTTGTGGGGATCTAGAGTGTTGGTGGATATGAGGTGGTGGTGTGGTAGTGTGGTTATGGAAGCGGGAGGAGCGATGGAGGTTACAACCATGGTGGTGGCAGAGGGAGAGATCGAGGATATGATGATGGATCCTAGAGGCGGTGGTAATGGGAACTAAGAAATTGAAGAAGCAGATCCGATCTGCTTATGGAAATGTGTCTTTACATTAGAGACGGTTCTAGTTATCTAGGGTTTTATTTTGTCTATCGTGCTCATTTTTTATCTATGTCAGCTATGTTTTAGAAAACTTGGTGTGTTACTTGGTTGATGAAATCAAAAGAAGAAATGTTGAATCAATTTGTTCTCTATTAAAAAAAACCTTAAACTCTAAACTAAAACCTAAAACTAAATAAAACCTAACCCCAAACCTAAACCCTAAACCCTAAAACCCTAAAACCACAAACCACAACCCCCCTAAACCACAAAACCCTCCACAAACCAAACCCTAAACCCTAAACCCTAAACTAACCTTAAAACCTAAACCATAAAAAGCTAAAAACCTAAACCTAAACTAAATAAAACTTAAAAATAAAATAGATTAAAAAAGCCAAAATAAAATAAATAAATAAACCTAAACCAAAATAAAATAAAAACTAAAATAAAATAAAACTAAAACCTAAACTAAAGTTAAAGCTAAAGAAAATAAAAACTAAAACTAAAATAAAATAAATAAAAGAAACTTAAAATAAAATAAAAATAAAACCTAAATAAAATAAAACTAAAAATAAATAAAATAAAAACTAAAAATAAAAAAATAAACCTAAAATAAACATAAAAAATAAATAAAAAACCTAAAACTAAAAACTAAACCTAAAATAAATAAAAAAATCTAAACTATAAATAAAATAAAACTAAACCAACTAAATAAACTTAACCTAAACAAAATAAAAAAATAAATAAACTAAAAAACTAAAAATAAAACCTAAAATAAACAAATAAAACCAAAACCTAAACATAAAATAAAATAAAATAAACTAAACCTAAAAAAAATAAAATAAAATAAACATAAAATAAATAAAACTCAACTAAAATAAACTAACCAAAAAATAAACTAAAATAAATAAAAATAAATCTAAAATAAATAAACTAAATAAAATAAAATAAACCTAAATAAAATAAAAATAAACTAAATATACTAAATAACATAAACTGTCGGTTTACTTTTAAAAATAAAAATCCTTAAACCCACCCTAAATCTAAACCCTTCCAACCTAAACCACCACTAAACCCTAAACCCCCTACCACCCCCAAAACCTAAACTAAACCTAAACCCTCAAACCCCTAAAAAACTTAAACTAAACTAAAAAATAAACCAAATAAAACCAAATAAACTAAACCTAAACTAAACCTAAGAATGTGGGAACTTGATGGTAGGAACATCACAGTCGACCGCTCAGTTTAGATCGGTAGTGAAGGTGGTGTTACCTGGTGGTGGTGGATCAGGAGGTGCTAGTGGATATGGAGGTGGTGGTCAGAGTAGTGGTGGTTATGGAGGCTGGAGGAGTGAGGGAGGTTACAGTCGTCATGGTGGCGGAGGGAGGGATCAGGGATATGATGGTGGATCCCACTACTTGAGGCAGGGTGGATGGGGGGAGAAATTGAAGAATGATCAATCTATCTGGTTATGGAATCTTTATAGTAGAGCAGTTAGTTATCCGGGTTTTAATTTATATGTGTTATTTTTTATCTATGTCATCATAAACTTGGTGTCTTACTTGGTTGATGAAATCAAAGAAGAAATGTTGAATATTTGTTCTCTATTTAAAAAAACCTACAAACTAAACTAAACCCCCCAAACTAAACTTAAACCCACACTAAACCCTAAACCTAACCCTAAACCCTCCCTAAACCCTCTCCCTAAACCCTAAACCCCAACCCTAAACCCTAAACCCCACCCTAAAATCCTAAACCCCACCCAAACCTCCACTAAACCTACCTAAAACCCTCCCTAAAAACTAAAACCCTAAACTAAAACCTAAAATAAATAAATAAAAATAAAATAAATAATAAAAAATAAAATAAATTAAAATAAACATAAACCTAAATATAAAATAAAAATAAAATAAAAACTAAAACTAAATATAATAAAAAAAATAAACTAAACTAATAAAAATAAAAAAAAATAAAATAATAACTAAACTAAAATAAAAAAATAAATAAATAAATAAAATAAAATAAAATAAAACTAAATAAAATAAACTTAAAAAATAAAACTTATATAAATAAAATACTATAAAATAAAATAAACTAAAACCTAAAAATAAAAACTAAAATAAACCTAAACCTAATATAAACTATAAATAAAATAAAAAAATAAACTAAACTAAAAAAAAAAACTAAAAACTAATAAAAAAAACCTAAACCTAAAAAATAAAATAAAACATAAACTTAAACCTAAAATAAAATAAAACCTAAAACCTAAAAAAAAATAATACTAAACTAAAAAATAAAACTAAACCTAAACTTAAAAAAAAATAAACTATAAATAACTAATAAATAAAAAATAAAAAATAAAATAAACCTAAATAAAATAATAAAAAATAAAAATAAATAAAATAAATTAAATAAACTAAACTAAACCTAGGTTTTACTTAATTTTTAAAATAAAAATAAAATAAACTCTAACCCTCCTCCCAAACCACTAACCACCCACCTAAACCTAAACCCACACCCACCCCAAACCTACTAACCCACCTCTATCCTCTAAACCCCTACCCATGCCTTAACCCAAACCCCACCCTCCTAAACTAAACTAAACTAAACCTAAACTAAACTACTAAGAGATTTCTACAAATGATTAGAATTTTCTCTTATATGACAAAAATGTATGAGCTTTATATGCCATAGTAGACCTCTCAAGTTTCATAGAGATCTTGAAGGGTATCTTCTCTTATTCTGACAAATGAAGAAGAATCTACTTAATTTTACACCTAAGTGTCCATCCATGAGCAATCTTCTTACATGCTGATAGCTCTCGATCATGAACTCTCTTTAATCGATATTATCTTCTTAACTGCAGCTCCTTCAATTTAGCAGATATGTTGAAGAGCTAAATTTGTGCTTTAAAAATCTCTCTCTAGTAGGATTTCAATGCTTTGAGACAATACTCAAGATCTTGGCCAATTAGGGAGACTTGATGCAAAGTATTATTGAATGAGATTTTACAATGATTGTATACAAAATCTCTTGATAAGTAGTGTGTATAAGAGAATAATCCAAACTCAATATCTCGAGATTTCCAAAACTATAGCTCTCTACATTGAGACTCAATGCATAATGTAACAAATAATTCACTTCAACACAAAAGAAAGAAGCTCAAGTAAAACTCTAAGTCAATGCTTAGAAATAGGCATAGTGTTGTGAGAGATTTATGACACTCACATTTTTTGTGACATCTAAAATATGATTTAAGAGATTTTGGATCCCAACATAGTATCTATCATTTTCTATTTTCTTTTTTTTATTGGTAGTGTTACTTCATTTAGATATATTCATTTGAATATGATTTAATGGTGGAAAGAATAATTCTTACATTTGATGACATTCTATTAGGTGCAAGAATTTTTGATGTTATTTGAAATCTAAAGTTTGTTCAAAAGCCACATGCAAATTAATTTTATGCATTGTCTCTTTTATGTTTAAGACTCAAGTCGATCTAAACCTAAACAACATTACTTTAATCTTTCCCTAATTTTAGAAGATAATAATACTTCAAATTTGTTCATGTACTCATTTATAATTTTTGTTTTCTTTTAGTTAAACTCTAAATAATTGATCTTAGTAAGATAAAGATAAGTATATTTTTTAACAACAATTTCATTTCAACCATGTAATAACTTGTTATAATCCCAATCTTCCGACTCTATTTCTATATAGTAGATTTTTTTTTGTGGTATGTTTTTTGGTTTTATAAATCCCAATCTTTCAACTCTAAACCCTAAACCCCAGTAACCTAAACCCCCTAAAATTAACCCTAAACCCTAACTAAACCCAAACCCAACAACCCAACCCTCCCCTAAACCTCACCTAAACCACAACTTACTTACAACCTCCAAAACCCAACCTACCACACCCTAAACTAAAACCTATAAACAAATAAACTAAAATAAAATAAATAAACCTAAACCTAAATAAAATAAATAAAAGATAAAACTTAAACTAAAACCTAAACTAAACCTAAACCTAAAATAAAATAAAATAAAAAAATAAAAATTAAAATAAAATAAATAAAATAAAACCTAATCTAAATAATAAATAAAATAAACCTAAATAAATAAAAAATAAACATAAATTAAAAAAAATAAACTAAAATAAACTAAATAAAAATATAAAATAAAAGTAAAAATAAAATAAAAATAAAATAAAAAATAAAACTAAACTAAAATAAAATAAAGCTAAAATAAATAAAAAAATAAAATAAATAAATAAATAAATATAAACTAAATAAAAATAAAAGTAAGCTAAATAAAATAAAAAAAATAAAATAAATAAATAAATAAATAAAATAAATAACTACCATTTATTTTAAAATACCTACCTAAACTTCACCCTAAATCCTAAACCTATACCCCACCTAAATAACCCTGACCCACTACTAACCCTACTAGGCTAAATAAATAAACTAAAACTCGGTTTGATTAGAAACTACTGAGCCCACTGGGCACTGGGCCCTAAATCTATACTCTAAAATACACTGGGCTAAAACCCTGGGCCAGGCCTGGGCCCTAAAACCCTGGGCCACTGGGCCCTGGCCTAACCTGGGGCCTAAACTAAACCCAGGCTGCTGCCTAACCTGAGCCACTAAACCTGAGCCACCAGGCTCAAACCAAACTGGGCCCTAACTGAGCACTAACCTGAGCCCTACCCTGACCTGGAATCCTAAAGATCTGAAGCGCTAGGCCCACACCCTAAACCCTCTACAAGGCCTGGCTAAATAACATAAGATAAAGAAATACCTAAAAAATATAAATAAAAAAACTAATAAACATGAGCCTATAATAACTAAGATAAATAAAAAAGATAAAATAAAATAATAAAAATAAAACGTTAAAATAAAATAAATAAAATAAATGAATAAAATAAACAAATATATTATACATAAACTTACCAATAAACTAGGCCTAACTCTA
Organism: Cymbidium sinense; assembly: GCA_021442155.1. Classification (NCBI taxonomy): domain Eukaryota; kingdom Viridiplantae; phylum Streptophyta; class Magnoliopsida; order Asparagales; family Orchidaceae; genus Cymbidium; species Cymbidium sinense. Next base: position 187,464,202 of record CM038220.1, read on the forward strand.
ACCATAAAAATCTAAAACCTAAACTAAAATAAAACTTAAAATAAAATAAAATAAAATACCCTAAACTAAATAAATAATAAATTAATAATAAAAAAACCAACTAAACTTAAACCAAACAAAATAAAAAAATAAAACTAATAAAATAAAATAAAGATAAATTACAAAAATAAAATCATAAATAAAATCTAAATAATAAAAACTAAATAAATAAAAAATAAACTTAAAATAAACTAAAATAAAATAAAATTTAAATAAAACTAATAACTACACTAAAATAAATAAAAAAAAATAAAAAAACCTAAAATAAATATAATAAACAAAATAAAATAAACCTAAAAATAAAATAAAACAAAATAAAATAAATAAAACCTAAACCTAACTAAATAAAAATAAAATAAAATAAAATAAAATAAACCTAAAAACTAAAAAATAAAATAAAAAATAAAAAAATAAAATAAACCTAAACCAAAATAAATAAATAAACCTTAAACCTAAAATATAAAAAAATAAACTCAACTAAAATAAACCTAAAAAAATAAATAAAATAAAATAAAACTAAATAAAATAAACTAAAATAATAAAAAATAAAAATAAATAAATAAATAATAAAATAAAATATAAAAATAAACTAAATAAACCTAAATCTATTTGTTTTTCAAAAAAAAATAACCCTAAAAAAATATACCCACCTAAATCTAAAACCTAAACCACTACCTAAACTAAAACTAAACCCTAAACTAACCCTAAACCTAAAATAAATAAAAATAAACTAAAATAAAATATAAAATAAATAAATAAAATAAAAAAATAAAATAAAAAATAAAACTATAAAAATAAAAATAAAATAATAAACTAATAAAAAATACTATAAATAAAATAAATAAACTTAAACTAAACTAAAAAAATAAATAAACTAAATAAAAACCTAAAATAAAATAATAACTAAATAAAAATAAAATGAAATAAACAGAATAAAATAAAACTAATAAAATAAAAATAAAAAAAATAATAAAAAATAAAATAAAATAAAACATAAATAAAATATAAAATAAAAACATAAAATAAAAAATAAACATAATAATATAAAATATAAAATAAATAAAATAAATATAAAAAATAAAATAAAAAATATAAATAAACTTTTGGTTTTAAAAAAAAAAAATATAAACCCTATCAAAACCCTAAAACCTTAAAACACTAATACAAACCCTAAAAATCCTAAACCCTAACCCTAAACCTAAATAAAAACTAAACCCAAACCATAAAAGCATAAACCACAAAATAAACCTAAACTAAACACTAAACCATAAAAAAAAATAAAGTAACTAAATAAATTAAAATAAACTAAACCCTAAAACTAATAAACCTAAACCTAAACCAACAAAATAAACGATAGGAACTTCACCATCCTCATCTAAGATATGGCGATGAGGCGAAGGGAAAAGGTTGTGTGTCAAAATGATTATAGATGGGATAAGGTTACAAATGGTGGTGGCATAGGGGAGATGAGATATGATGGTAGATCCTACTACTCGAGAGCAGGGGTTAATGGACTGGAGAAACTTCAAGAATGATCATCGATCTACTTGCTTATGAAATATGTCTTTACAAGAGATGAATCTAGTTATCTAGGGTTTTGATTTGCTCTATGTGCTCATTTTTTATCTATCATCATTTGTGTCTAAGAAAACTTGGTGTGTTACTTGGTTAATAAAATTGAAAGAAGAAATGTTGAATAAATTTGTTCTCTTAAAAAAAATAAAAAAAAAAAAAAAACCCTAATAAACCTAAACCCTAAAACCCTAAAACCCTAAATAAACCTAAAACCTAAACCTAAACCCTAAACCACTAAACCCTACACCTAAAAAACCACAAACCTACCCAAACCCCAAACCTAAACCTAAACTAAAACCCTAAGCTAAAACCTAATCCTAAACTAAATAAAATCTAAAAAAATAATTAAACCTAAACTAAATAAAATAAAATAAAATAAAAATAAATAAAACCTAAAAAAATAAAGAACCTAAAAAAAAAAAAGAAAATAAAATAAAATAAAACTAAACTAAAATAAAATAAATAAAATAAATAAAAAATAAAAATAAATAAAATAAAAAACTAAACTAAAATAAAATAAAATAAACCAAAAATAAAATAAAATAAAATAAAATAAAAACTTAATAAAACTAAACTAATAAATAAACCTAAAATAATAAATAAAACCTAAAATAAAAAACTAAAAAAAAACTAATAAAAATAAAATAAAATAAACCTAAAAACTAAACTAAAATAATAAAACTAAACCTAAACCTAAATAAATTAAACTTCAAACCTAAACCTAAACTAAATAAAATAAAATAAAAAATAAACCTAAACTAAATTAAAGAAAACTTAAAATAAAACCTAAAATAAAATAAACCTAAAAAAAATAAAAAAACCCAAATAAACTAAAAAATAAAAAAAATAAAACCTAAATAATAAATAAAAAAACTACTAAAAATAAACTAAACCTAAAAATAAAATAAACTATAAATAAAACTAAATAAAATAAATAAAATAATAAAATAAAATAAATAAATAAACTAAAATAAAATAAATAAATAAATAAAATAAACTAAATTTTTTTAAAAAAAACCTAAACCATCACCTAAACCCCACTAAACCTAAACTAACTAATCCTAACCTAAAACTAACCTAAACCTAAACCCTAAACTAAGCATAAACTTAAAACTACCCTCACTACACTAAACCTATAAACCATACTCTACATAACCCTACTAAAACCCACAAAACCCACAAACCTAAACCCCAAATAAGAATGGAAGAACCTTGATGGTAGGGACATCACGTAACTAAGCTCAATCAAGATCTGGTGGTGGAGGCAAACTCAGAGGCGATTATCTTAGTGGTGGTGGGGATCTGGAGGTCTTGGTGGATATGGAGGTGGTGGTGGGTAGTGGTTATGGAGGTAGGTGGAGCACAGATTCTGACCTGTGGTGGAGGGAGATCGAGGATATGATGGTGGATTTACTACTCAGAGAGGTGGTTTAGATGGGAATTGAGAAACTAATGAGCAGTGATCGATCTCTGCTTATGGAACTATGTCTTATAGTAAGATGATCCTAGTTATCTAGGGTTTTAATTGCTCATGTACTCATTTTTTATCTGTCATCATAAACTTGTGTCTTAGAAAACTTGGTGTGTTACTTGGTTGATGAAATCAAAAGAAGAAATGTTAAATTTGAATTTGTCTTTGTTAAAAAAAAAAAAAACCCAAACTAAACTAAAACCTGAACCCACAAAATCTCAACCTAAATAATAAACCTTAAACTTAAACCCTAAACCCTAAACCCTAAACCACAAAACCTAGCCAAACCCTAAACTTAAACCCTGACCTAAATACTAAACACTAAACAAAAAAAACCTAAACCCTGAGCCAAACTAAAACAAACCAAAATAAAATAAATCTAACCCTAAAATAATAAAATAAAACCAAACTACAAACCTGAGCCTGAGCCTGAGCCACAAACTAAAATAAACTGAGCTAACCCTAAAGCCCTGAGCCACAAACTAGAAACCTAGGCCTAAACTAACTGCCACTAAATACAAATAAACCCAAGCCTAAAATAAAATACTAAAAGATAAAATAAAAATAAACTAAATAAAATAAAAGGAAAAGAAAAATATAAATAAAATAAAATAAAGATAAAATAAAATAAAGAAAATAAAACTAGGCCTAAATAAAAAATAAAAGATAAAATAAAATAAAATTAATACTTAAAATAAAATAAAATAAAAACTAAAAATAAAAATAAAAATAAATAAAACTAAATAAAACCTAAAACTAAAATAAACTAAATAAAACTATAATAAATAAAATTAAACCTAAACCTAAAAAAACTAAAGAAAGATTAAACCTAAAAAACTAAATACTAAAAACTAAAGAGATAAATAAAATAAAATAAACTTAAAGAAAATATTAAAGACTAAACCTAAATAAAATAAAATAAAATAAAACCTAAACTAAATAAAATAAAATAAAATAAATAAATAAAATAAACTTAAATAAAATAAAATAAACTAAAACCTAAACTAAAAAATAAAATAAAATAAAAAAAATAAAAAAAATAAATAAATAAAAAATAAATAAAGACATAAATAAAAAATAAAATAAAATAAAACTAAAATAAACTAAAAACTAAAATAAAATAAAATAAAACTAAATAAAACTATAAAAAATAAACCTAAAATAAAACCTAAAAAAATAAAATAAAACTTAAACAAAACTAAAAACTAAACCTAAAATAAAAATAAAATAAACAAAATAAAATAAAACTAAACTAAAATAAACTAAAACTAAATAAAAGAAACTATAAATAAAATAAAATAATACTAAAATAAACCTAAACTAAACTAAAAATAAAATAAAAAAAATAAAATAAAACCTAAAACCTAAACCTAAAAAAATGAAAAAAGAAACCTAAAATAAAGATAAAACCTAAAAAAAATAAAATAAATATAAAACTCACTAGAAAATAAACCTAAACCAAATAATAAACTAAAATAAAATAAACTAAAATAAACCTAAACCTAAACTAAAAAAATAAATCTAAAATAAACCTAAAATAAAACATAAAACATAAAGCTAAAATAGAATAAAAACCTAAACTAAACCAAAATAATAAAAATAAAACTAAAAACCTAAAAAATAAAATAAAATAAAACTCAACTAAAAAAATAAACTAAATAGATAAATAAAAAGTAAAAAACCTAAAATAAATAGAAAAACATAAAATAAATAAACTAAAAAATAAAAATAAAAATAAACCTAAATAAAAAAAACAAAATAAAGTCAAATAAATAAAAAATAAACTTAATAAACCTAAACCAATTGGTTTACTTAATTTTAAAAAAAAACCCTAAACCAAATCTAAACACTAAACCCTAAATCCTAAAACCATAAAGACACCCAAACCTAAACTTACTACTCTAAACCACAAACCCCAAAAAACCTAAAACAAAATCACAAATAAACATTAAACCAACCCTAACAAACCTAAACCCTAAACAAACAAACCTAAAACCCCAAACCACAAAACAGAATGGGTATAACCTTGATGGTAGAAACATCACCATCAGTAAGCTCGTCTAGATCTGTGGTGGAGGTGAGGCGGGGTTATCAGTGGTGGTGGATATGGTGGTGGTTGTCAGCGATGTAGTAATGGAGGTGGGAGGAGCGGAGGTTACATGTTGTGGCGGAGGAGAGATCAGGGGATATGATGGATCCTTCAGAGGCAGGTGGTTACGATGGGAACTGGAGAAACGAAGAATAGTCGATCTTGATGTGTCTTTACAATAAAGATTTCTACTTATCTTAGGTTTTGATTTTCTCTATAGGCTCAATTTTGATCATCTCTTGTATGTCTTAAAAACTTGGGTCTACCTAGTTTATGAAATTAAAAGAAGAAATATTGAATCTAAATTTGTTCTCTATTAAAAAAAGAAATACCTTAAACCCTAAACCTAAACTAAACTCAAACCTTAAAATAAACCCAAATAAACCCAAAACCTAAAAACCTAAACCTAAACCCTAAACCCTAATAAACCCTAAAAAAAAAACCCTACTTAAAACCCTAAACCTAAACCCCAAAACCCTAAACTCAAACTCTGAACATAAAATCTGACTACAAACCTAAAACCTAAACTAATCTAAACTAAACTAAATCTAAACCCAAACCAAACCTTAAACCTAAAACCAAAAAAAAACCAACTAAACTAAATAAAATCTAAAAATAAAAAATAAATAAAATAATAATAAAATAAAACTTGAACTAAAACCTAAAACCTAAAAAAATAAATAAAATAAAACTAAATAAATAAAATAAAATAAAAACTAAACTAAAATAAAAAACCTAAATAAAATAAAACTAAAAAATAAATCTAAATTAAAATAAAATAAAAAACTAAATAAAACCTAAACCTAAAAAATAAAAATAAAATAATAAATAAAACCTAAATAAAAACTAAAATAAAACCTAAAATAAAATAAAATTAAAATAACTATAAAATAAACTAAACTAAACTAAACCTAAATTAAATAAAATAAAATAAAAACAAACCTAATCAACTAAAAATAAAACCTAAAAATATAACTAAAAAAAAACTAAAATAAAAAAAAATAAAAGTAAAACTAAACCTAAACCCAAAATAAAAAAATAAACTCCAAAATAAAAAAAAATAAAATCACTAAAAATTAACCTAAACCTAAATAAAATAATAAAACCTAAACTATAAATAAAATAAATAAACTAATATAAAAATAAAAAATAATAAATAAAAAAAATAAATTAAATAAAAAATACTAAATAAACCTACTGCTGGTTTGCTTTGAAAACCTAAACCCTACCTAACTCCACTAACTTACTGGACCCTGAGCTTACTGATCACTGAGCCCTGACCCAAATCTGCACAATCCCAGGCCTAAAAACAATCCCTGGGCTCTGGGCCCTGGGCCCTTTCCCTGACCCTAATCTGGGCTCTAGGCCCTGAGCCTAATCCTGGGCCACTCCACACAGGCCTGACCCTGAGCCCCACTCTCTGAGCCAAAACCCAGGCCAAACCCACTGACCTACCACTCTAAACCACAAAACCCTACCCTAGCCTAAACCTAAACAAACCTAAACCCTAAACTAACCTAAATAAACACAAAACCCCAACACTAAATAACAAAACCTGATAAACCTTAAACCACAAATGAATAAAGATGTCATTGGGGTAGATCTAAAGAATGGTCTATTCTAACATAGTTATGGTAGCTAAAGAAAATGTCTTTAAGAGACTTTCCTTGATTATTAGAGATTTAAATGACCTAAACCCTAATTGTATTATAATACCATATTATAGTATAATGTATCATATATTTTAGCATGTAGTGATGTGTTTTGGATGTTGTAAGATGTATTGAAATTTTGTAGTATATTATGGTATGTGCCCCATAGTCTATATTAATATAAATCATAAAAATATTAATTTAATAAATCGGATGATGAAATTTGTTAAATTTAAATTGGGAATTATGTTGTAGTACCAAAGGTGTGCTACACTTGTAGTCTAAATAGTAAGATTTTATGTTCAAAATAAATATTATATGTTGTAGCATAGTATAACATCATATATCATAATATATTGTTCTATTTTAAATTATTTTAGTATTTTAGAATCATGCAACAACACTATTATTATTTATTTTGATTTAGACTTTAAAATGGTGGAATTTGGCCAATTCATAATAGGTAGAGCATGGCATCATAATATATTATTTCAATTTAAAATATGTAAGTGATACTAAAATATATAGATTTTTTTTTGTTTAGACTAATTTTATGATTTTTTATCTTAAGCAATCCTTGTGATGTGATATACAATATAATATAATAGTGTATTATAATATAGGATGCCATAACATAGTGTAGCATCATGCATTATAGCATACTATTGTGTATTACTACTTGTTGTTTAGCATATTTTAGTTTGTTATAGTATGATGTAGTAGAGTTTGTACTGGTATAATTCATAAAAATATTGATTTATAGGTTGAGATGATGGGATTTGGCCAAATTTAAATTAAACTTTAGGGAACATCATTAGGGGTGTGCTATGGTGTGTCAATTAATCAAAAAAAAAAAAAAAAATGGAATTTTGCATCCAAAATAAATGTTCATTTTTCAACCAAATTTTATAATTTTTTTTTGCTTAAGTGATTCATTTTAAGGTGTAATCTAAGATAATATATTATATGAAAGCATATTAAAATATAATGTACATAACAATATGACTTCACATATATATGGTGGTGTGTTACTAAATGTTATTGTACATTTTAGTATGTTTTACTTTTGTTATAATACATTGGGTCAAAACTTACAAAATGTTACTTTGAAGGTTGAGATGGAAGAATTTGGCCAAATGATGAAACAACACCAAATTATGCTATTTTGTACCATTTCTAATAGAAAAATAACAATTTTACATCCAAAATGAACATTATTCAAATTTTGAGAAAATTTTTTTATTTATTCCTTTTAAGTGATTCTAATGAGGTGTAATGTTAGACAATATATTATATTATAGCAAATTATAATATAACATCATATATTATAATATAATATAGTGTGTTAATTCACACTATAATATGTTTAGCATGATATTGTATAGTTAGTTAGAGCTTGCAACATCAAAAATCATAAATATTGATTACAATGCTAAGATGATGTAATTTGAACAAATACATTGTTAGGATTTTGGTTGAAGTATTAAAGGTGTGCATAAGAAGATTTGATGAGAATTCCATGTCAAGGGCATGGAGGAGATCCAGAGGATCACATGCATTGGACAATCTATGTTAAGGGCATAAAGAGGAAAATCTATTGGGATAAGGTTTGAATTTGATTTATTATGATTTGTGGAAGGAAGATCCTTTGGGGATAAGAATCTATAATCCATCAGATTAGCTCAAATCAACTTTAATTTATTTTTATTTTAATTGTGGTGGAAGCATATCTCTACTAGAGATATGGGCTCAGTCCATTGATCAAGTATATGAACCTTCCACTAGGGGAAGGTTGAGCTATCCATTATTGGGATTTGAGTTTGATTTCATAGATTTGTTTGGGGATGTATTCACTAGAGATAAGAGTTTGGTTGGATTTCTTTGATTTAGACTCTACTAGGGGAGTTGGTTTAATTTGGCTCCACTGGGGATGTTAGTTTTGAATTTGATTTATTCGCTTGACTTATTTAAATATGATTTGGGGCTCCACTAGGGAGAAGTGTGTGATTTAACTCCCAGAAAAATCGATTGGGTTTAATTTAATTTGAGTTAATGTATGGACCTTGTGTGTGTGAGACCCGAGAAGGGGTATTAGCCTTGACCTACCGGTTTACAAATCCAAAGGGATAGTCTTGCTTATGGGGTAGCTAGCCAACCTAAGGGGTTTCCTTTGTGTGTAGCAGCTGTGCTAGGAAGATGGCATAACAGACTTACATCTTCCAAAGTGAGGAACAATCATTGGGGTGATCTGTTGGATGCACAACCAATCGAACTTGACCTAGGGAGACTCTTGAATGTGTGGGGACTTATGTCAACTCAAAAGTACAGATTAATTTTATCTTAATTTCATGTGATTTGATATGGTTTATTTGGATTAGTTTTATTTCAAATTGAGGGCATATCCACTGGGGATGTGACCCGATCAAATTTGATAGATTTAATTTATGAACCATGTCGGTGTGATGGACCAAGAGAAGGGCTATATCAAACTTGTCCTACCAGATTTACAAATCCAAAGGGATAGTCTACTAGCTATGGGGTAGAGCTATCCAACTAAGGGTTGCCTTTTGGGCAATGACTATAGAAGAAGGTTTAGCTTGTAGGGTGACTTGTTGGTTGCAACAAATTGAACCCCACTTAGGTGGTGTGAATGTTTGGGACTTATATCAAGAGTAGTCAGGGAGATTCTATATGGAGTTTTGTTAATAATGCCCTAAAGATAGGATGCTTAAGAAAAGATACCACTAGGGTGTCCTCCCAATCAACAAGTGAATATATATTTTGTTTATATGTTTTGCATGGACCACATAGAGAAGGGCTATGGGCCTTTCTCTCAGTTACTAGACCAAGGGAGAATCTACACATCCACATTCTCCAACCACGAGGGTGGTTCTTAGGAAGAGGCGTCCATTCCGATAGTAACAGGGTAGTGTCTAAATGGGTTAAAGGATGTGAATATAGTGCTCATAGGGGAGGTGCTATTAGGCGTTATCGAGCCAAAAAGAAAGCCTATAGGTGTATGGGTGGCCAACTCAAGATGAAAGCATAATAGACTTACATCATGAGTGGTGTATCTAAGGTGCGGCAACCAACCTAATGTGTATCCATGAGTAGTGTATTTGTCATAGTGAGAACCAACTAATCTAAGGTGATTGTCGATGTAAAATGATCAATCTAGAAAGAAAGCATGTAGTCTTACAACTTTTTTAAGTGATCATCGAGTTTATCATCGGGGGAGATATCTAACCGACTACTAAGTGGGTTGCCCATGGAAGGACTAGACCAAACTTGAAGTAGTCAAGAGGGAACATGTAGCTAGGGGATTATCCTAAACTTCAAATATACTGACCAAGTCGATTGCATGAAGGCTAATCTAACAAGAAAGCATAGTAAACTCACATCCTCTTAAATGAAGCCAACATAGGTAGCTTCATATGCGATAAGCTACCAAACTAACAAGGTGCATCATTGTGTAGTGGTAAGAAAGGAAAAGCATAGCATGCCCATCCTCAAAACCACGGTGACACACTTAGTAGGGTATACGTCGCCCAACCTAGAGTTCTTGAGTGAGTGTCATTGGGGCATTATCTCAACTTCAGTAGTCGAGATGAAAGATATGTGTTTGTTTTATATGTTTGTGTGTAGTTCATATTTGTGTGTCAATGAAAGATTGGATGTCATTCGGGTTCCTTACCTATCACATCATGGTGAATTCACAATAATACTTTCAACATGGAAGAGATTGAATTAGATAAGGAATTTTCATTGATGATAATTATTTTCAAATATGATTTATAATATTTTTTTGGTAGAGCCCATTGATTGGAAGCATTGGGGTATCCATTATGATTAATAAGTTGATAAGATCCTCCTTGGTAGGCCTTCTCTATGGCAAAAGGGCCTTCCCAAGTGGGTTCAAACATGCCTCCCATCTTGATGGGCAACAATCTCCTTGGAACTAAAATAAGCTCTCCTACTTGAAAAGTTCTAGGATAGACCAACTTATTGTGAGCTTGAATCATTTTAGCTTTTGTACATCAAGAGGTTTTGTCATGCAAGTTTCTTTCCCAATCCTTGAGCTCTTCTAGCGCAACTTGGCATTACGATTGTGATCTTTCTACCCACACCTTAGTGATGGGAGTTGAACTTCTAATGGTAGAAAGCTTGGACCCATACACTAATGAAAGAGTAGGTTGGAGCTCTATGTGTGGTATAAGCCCAGGTCAACTAAACTTCATGCCATTATCTCTTGTTATTATCAGTGTCTTCTTTAGTATTTGGATGAGAGTTTTTATTGAAGGCTTATAAGCTGTTTGCCCTCGGGTAGTTGATGGTAGTATCTCCAATCTATGTTATGTCTCTGGCAATGTTGTTGAACTTGGTGCTCTTGAATGCATACCATTATGATATAATTCATTGAGACACTTGAACCTATATGATATGGTTCCTAAAAAACTAGAGCACATGCAGAGCTATGACCTCTCTGAGTAAAATCAACTTTGCCCATTTGGAATAGTAGTTAGTAGTAGTTAAGATGAACCGATGAGCCTTGGAAGAAAGATGATCAATTGGATGCACTATGTGTACCCCAACACTAATAGCCAATGTAGGATGTAGAATGTTGGGTGGTTGGTGAAGGACCACCATGTATTTGACATTGGTGGCATCGCATATCCATGCAATCTTTGATCATTGATGGTAGTATCCTAGTCTCTTGATTTTGGCTTTCACCTTGACCAAAATGGTTGGCTCCACATAATCTTGTGTACCTCAATCATGATCTTATAGCTTTGTGCTTATCTGTAACCACATATGAAGATCCGTTAGACACCATCCACAAGATCATAAAAAAGTGCTCTCTATTTCATCTGATGGGCTTGAGACTTCTCTTGAGGTAGTTTTCCTTTATTTAGGTAATCCATGAATGGTTGCCTCCAATGTAACTCCTCATCCTTCTTGGCAATGGAAACCTTCTCTTCAAGAGAATACGTTTTGATGAGTTCAATATCAATAAGGGATAAGACTTATCTATTTTGGACCTTTATTGATATGAACTCATCCATCCTCAGACATGCTCCTTGGCAAGCTTGGTTATGTGTTATCACCTCGAGGAATCTTATAAATGGTAACTAGATTTGGGCCAACAACTCCATGGTGTACTTATGGTAGTGATGGAGAGCTTGGGCTTAACCATATAGGACCCAATGATTTGGTTGATAACTAGTTGAGAATCCAAGATATTGATGTTACGGATGCTTAGAGTAATACTAACTCTAGACCAAAAAGGCTCATATTTTGCTTTGTTGTTTGCAAGGATTGGATAGATGATATGAGAATCTCATCACATCATATCCAGTTAAGAGAACTATTCCTACCCACCTTTTCTTGAATAGTAGATTGTGGTTTTCTCCTCTTTGAGGAAGCACCATCAAAGTACATCTCCCAGTGGTGAATGCTAGTATCCCCTAAGTTCATGATTTGTTCATCGGGGAGATCATCACTAAGCGGAGAGTCAGTAGCTCGAAGTGGGTGTGCTACAAATCCACTAGCACTTATCCTTTCACGCATGGAGGGGTAATGTAATGGTGGAGGATCATAGACCATCATGCTACCATCCTAGGATAGTCATCCATGTCATGAGATACTATAGTGGATTGATCCTAAAGATTAATTTCACCTTATGAGGAAGCATGTAGTGTTGTAGCTTTTGGGATGCAAAGATTAAGAATAAGCAATGCTTCTCAATGGGTGGATAATTAGCCTCAGTAGGGATTAGACAATAACTGAGATAGTGGAGTGCATTTTCCTTCCTTTTGTCATTGGCATGGGCTAATAAAGCACCAAGGGAGTCATCTAATGTAGTAGTGTAAAGTATGAGCGGCTTGCCCATGATAGGGGCTATTAGAACTGGCGACATCATCAGGTAATGCTTGATGTCTTCAAAGGCATGCTCACACTTGTCAAGCCACTTGAACTTAGCATCCTTTTTGACAAGTGCCGAGAATGGTTGACATCTTCTTGATAGGTTGGATATAAAGCATCTTAGATACACCAATCCCTTGGAATGATCTGAGTTGAGTTAAACTTTTAGGGGTGGCATTTCTAATATCTCTTAATCTTCTCGATCAATTTTGATTCCTTGAGACAACAAATCTAAGGAATTTTCCTGCTACTCCAAATGCACACTTCAAGGGTTCATTTTGAGGTTAAATTATCTTAACTATTTCTACTACTCAAGTGAAATGGTCTCTTTTCTCTACTTTTGACCAGTTCATCGACATAGCACTCGACTTGATGATGAATGAGTTTGTCGAAGATTCAAGTCATAGCCCATTGGTATGTAGCATTGGTATTTTTAAGGCTGAAAGGCATGACCTTATAGCAATAGATTTTTGATGGGGTTCTAAAGTAATGTTTCTTTCATCTAGGGCCATCTTTATTTGGTAATATCTAGATGAGCCATCCATGAAAGAAGCGTATGAGATGAGGTAATGTCCACCATTAGTTCTCAATTGGTAGTGAAATTCATCTTTTGGACATGCATTATTTAAATCCTAAAATGTATATATGTGAATTTGGCCATTCTTAATTGGGATGATGTTGGCTAACTAGGTAGGGTATTTTTTCTCAAATGAAGCCAACATCGATTAGTTTCTTGACTTCAAAATGACACATTGTTCTATGTATTCATGAATCTAGGAGCTTGTTTGATAGGCTAGTAGCTCTATTGCTAGTTTATGTACCACTTTCAAAGCCAATCTAGGCATCTCTTCATAACTCCATGCAAAGCAGTCTTTAAACTTAGTTAATAGCTTAACTAAGTCATTGGTTTCAATTTCATTCAACAAAAGACGTGTATGTGGTAGATCTCCATCAATTCTTAAGTTGATTTCCTTGAGCTTATCGATGGTTGACTTGATCTCTTCTCAAACTCTGGCGGTGCATCTTTGACTTCAAAATCATTTAGATCATCTGAAGTTTCTAAGCATAGCTCCTCATATGATTTAATGTGATTTGAAAATAACCTATCTGATTCCAAATGAATGGTGATGATAGTAATAGTCATCATCATTGGACTATGTAAATCTAGTAGTCGGTCTTGATTGAGCTTTTGCATTTGTTCTTCCATATTCTTTCAAAGTAGTCACTTTGACCAATTGTGTGGGATTAACCCTTTCTTTGCTATATGAACACAAGGCAAGTACCAATCAAAAGGTAATTCTATTTTTATTTTTGTATGAATCATCCTCAAGTTTTACATCAACTTCTTGACTTGAGGATGATACTCCCAGAAAGAACCTCTCACAGTCTTCACTTGTGACTTGGGGATTCCTTAACTACCAAACCCTCGACTTTTGAGGAGGAAAGTAGGGTTAGAGCTAAGGTTCCCAAGCGATGCCTAACTTACATATAGACTTGGATACATTAATGCTTTTGCTTTGGAGAGGTCTTCATTATCGGTTCAAGTGTCACCTCAAGGGAATCTACTCTTGAAGAGTTGGGCGGTGTGCTAACCATATAAGACTCATCCTATGAACTAGATTAAGTATATGGATAGCAGTGTACTCTGGTAGCTAGGACATATCTTTTTATTGGGTGGCCAATAAGGAGGTTTTCCACCCTGGGGCCTCTAGCCTCTTCCTCTACCAGTGGAGGTCAGGTCATCCATATGTTTGAATGGGTAATGAATATGGGTGGAATCTAATCAGTTCCACTTCTTCCTCTTAAGTCTATTTTCTCTTTTCTCTTTTCTCTTTTTTTTTTTTCTCTTTCTTTTTTTTTTCATTTATTTTTAAACTTTAAGAGTTCATGAGAATAGACTTGTTGATTTTGAGGAGGTAGTAGCATCCTCATATCAGACCTCCTTGAGCGTAAATGGCGAGATCTCCTTT